>JAAIFI010000117.1:0-85038 GCA_011032875.1 Phlebia tremellosa | reverse complement strand
GCCTTCCGAATTTGGAAGGTCGGCAATCCCCGGATTTCGCCTCTTCCCACCTGTTCGAAACTAAGTCCTAACATTGTCTTTGGAAAAATAGTTCTACAACAATTTTTACTCCCTCAGATTCCTGGCTCTCGCACCTGAGAGCAAGGACTCCTGCAATTAGGAAGCCCCCAACCTCGCGCCTCAAATAGACAAGCGCTGGCATGGTGGCGTTCTAGGAATGGCATACGCACGTGGCGCATCTCAGTGTGCTCAGTTCACACATCTTCGTCTTAAGTTTTTGGAGCGTTATTCAAGGAACGATGCGATTGACATAAGACTACACATACAAAGCGGGCTCAGCAGCCTGCTGCCTGTCATCGTGATCCAGACGCTGGACCTCCAGCACCCCGCTTTCAACCGTGTCGCGCGGACTATCAACATAGTCGTTGTCTTCGCTCTCTTCAGTGGTCTGTTCGTCTGTGGTAGGATCTTGACCAAACTCTACAGGTTCCCCTAGATCGCCAACGAAACTCGCTAACGTAGGAACTCGGAAGTTTGGGGCAGAGAACTGGGAGAAGCGGAGAGTCTCTGCTGAAGTGTCGGGCTCGCTCGCATGGCGAAGGTTGAGCAGGAAACGCGAGATGAGGAGCGCTTGTACACTGAGTTGGTCAGAAACGGGGACTCGAAGACATGAGGAAAGACGGGACATACGTCTGGCTGATCTCGTCGACGGGATTTGCACTTTGCAGGGCAGGCTAAGTTCATGATTGAAGTTAACGAGACATTCTACTGCAATCATGAACTCCTCTCACAATCGTCGACACAAGAATCTGAGCGATATTGAGTAGAAGGAGAGCCCTGCAATGCATTGTATCAGCGTAAGACGCCTCGATAAACTGCGTTCATTTGACTCACACAAAGTAGATGCTTCCTGCACAAAGCTATAAGTGCCTGATTCAAGAGGTTCTACGACATACTTACCGTCTCGAAGAAGCGTTGCACTTACGCCAACACCGACGCCAAGAAGTGCCGCCTCTCTCGTTTGACGAGCGGTTTTGATCCAAGTGACGACGATGACGATGATGTCTGCAGTAATGAGTGCCACTCTTGAAATGATGGCCACTAGCAAATGACTGAGCTTTGTCATCTGCAGCGAGGCTGGTGAGACCTACAGCTAAGGTGCACTATAAGTATCAAGGCGAACAGTAAACACGCTTGAAGCTTACTGGAAACTGGTCGCAGCGGAAATGGACTCATTGAATGCACACGTTGCGCCCAGAAGAGGATCATTTACGAAGTAGGCGGACTCCTGACTTGCCACGTACTGACCAGTGTTATTGGAGTAGCCTGAGCGTGAGAGGTGAGTGACCATGCGTAAGGCAAGCGAACTCACTATATTATCAGCAAGTGGGACTAGGCTGAGGAGGAACACGATGCAAGCGACGAAAGTTTTGCGATTCATGAGCGCATACGTGCGAAGAGCGGTGAAGACTGGGATCGTCAGGTCCTGCGTTAACGATGCGTAAGGGACGCGTACCGGCAGTTACGGCAAACGGGAGGAGCCCAACAATCGTAAACGGTATAAACGTAGTTATGCATCTGCCAAAGAGATGACTGCATCTGCAAACAATCAGTTGTCGTTTACAATCAGACGTACGTCTATGAGCACCATAATATCAACGACATGAGTAGACGTGTAAGATGGTAGGGAGTTGCTTACTCGGTGAGTGTAAGGGGATATCTGTTGGATTGCCAGAAAAATGAAAACGTAGCGGTTAAAAAGGAACAGCCAGGTTGATGCAGTCCATTTGCGACACCATACGAGTACTCTTTCTTGCTCGAAGGTTAGGACGTAGTCGAAAAGAATCAACGCTTGAAAGACAAGAATCAACTTTGAACCTAATCTCAAAGAATGGCAGCCTCACTGGTTGAAGCAACAATAGTATAGTTTGACGCGAGACTAGCGATGTAGTGGTCAACACAGTTAGAGTCGATGTAGTCCTGTGAATAAATTGGAATGTGCACTTACATTGCCTGGTATTCAGCTGCGATCTCAGATGCATCGGGTGCATTATCGGGCATTGTGTGCGGGGCGAAATGTTGTATGCTCTTGAGGTATAATTGTCCTGTAGATATAGCTTCGGGGGAGTCACTTTGTTTAGACCAAGAGGCACTCACTCGCGCAAAGACATTTCATCGAACGATGCGCTCACGGGCACAGCCTTTACGCACAACCCCTCCACCATCAAATTGCAATGTCGGAGCCAAGCATAACAGTAGGCGATGTATCATATTTCGTGTATCGCATGATAGATTTCTTCGGCCAGTACATCAACGGGGGCGTAAGGCCATCATCGCGCATGGAGCGCCGACAAAGAGGATGTGCGTGCTATTTGCGCGGCATCAGTGGCGGAAGGACCGACTCGGAGCCTCGTGGACGGCGTTGAGGATGAGCTACGGCGGGCCTTTGATGGATGGCTTACCTCCGAGCGCGCTGCCCCTGTTTCAATCCGTTTTTAAAGGCGTGGGTCATGACGGCTTTCTCTCTAAAGTGCTGGTCGTTGGTCGCGGGCGATCAGTCAACATAGGTCTGTTGATTGCTTCTATAGACCTAAGAAAAGGTCAGCTTGAGCCTTGAGAAGACGCTTGCCTGTGCTCTACAAACTCGATATCGCCGTGTCATTTCACCAACAGGGCCTTGAACATACCTTCCCCCTGAACTTTGATGCATAATCTCCATGTCGGCCATCAACCGGAGTAAAGCAGATGCGAATGTTACTGAAACCTATGGAGTATAAAGAGGTCCGTTCTAGAGTTGACCGAGAACACAGCTTCAAGTTTGAGTTGACCTCGGAATCGGGTCGCACACAGAGATGCCAATGTGGTGGTGATTGTCCGCAAACACATGATTGGTAGTACCGCGATATTTGAAGCATGCATATCGAAACTATCACAGAACAATGGTCAGTCACGAACACAAACGCGGTTGAACTAAGAAAACTGACCTGCAGACCGCACGCACAAACGCACCTACTTGATATATATAATTGATTAGTGAAAACTTGGTAATCAATACCTCAGAAACTACTGCACAGATTTGGTGTACTGCAGCCAGGTTATCAAAGAATGCTCTGTGCTTCTATTGTCAATCCTCCACAACACAAACCTGATATACAGTTACGAGCCGAACCAACTTCCTGCAATCCACCCAAGTACACCGGCTACCGTGGCGCTGGCAGCGATCGCCACAGTGATGATTTCGCGGTTGCGCGGAGATAATTGACCTAAAGACTGCAGAGCAGTAGGGACCGTCTCTTCCATCTCCTCCATCTCCACAACTTCCACTGGAGGTACCATAGAGGCTGCAGGCTGCATAGAATAGGTCACCACTTCGACCAACTGCGCTATCGCCTGTTGCTGATCGTGCAGTTCCGCGGAGAGGCTGCCAGTCTTCGCCTCGAACGCCGCGACTGTCTCTCGCGACATCTCCTCCACCTTCCGCTCGAACGTCTGCGCGAGTTTGCGGCGTTTCCATGGTTCGACGATAAGGATCGCGAGCACGAAGATGAGCATGTTCAGGCCGATGACGGTGAGCGAGCCGTATGTCGACGCGCTACGGATCTTGTCTGACCAGATCTGCTCTTCGTGGTAGCGGTTGAGGATGACGCGCATGAGCTCGGTGAACTCGCGGTCGACCTCATCTTCGGTGCGGATGGCTTGGGCTTTCGCTTGCGTCTCGGCTTGCTCATAGAGGTGGTCTTTGCGTACGAGCGCGGTAAACCGGACGACGTCTTCATCGTTCCAAGATGATTTGCGCGAGAGAAGGTCGTTTACCTCACGTTGCGACTTTGCCCGTTGCTGGACTGCTTTCTCTAGCTCCTGCTTCGCCTCTCGCGCCGCCTGCCTCGACGACTTTATTCGAGCCTCTGTATGTTGAGGTAAGACATATGTATAGGTAGAGTTACACGGACGGACCCTGTTCGGCAACCTGTCTCTTGAGAGACTCTATCTCGCCGTAGCCAGTGACTTTATTGAGTTCACGTCCAAGTTGCGCGAACGTAGTGATAGCGGATGACGTGTACTGGTCTGCACGTTTTCGTATTGTAATCGCAGCATTTTCTGACCATACACGAAGCTTCTCCTTCAATTCGTCGATGTTGACCGCGCCTATGGGTTGGGATGGCTTTGAACCCGAAGTACCCCGCACCCCATCGGGTTTCTCAGGTTCGACTTCATAGTCTTTGGGATCATGCTCCTTGGAGCTTTCTGCATTAGGAGGGATGTAAAAAGTGGTATTATCTCCCAGCTTCTCCGTCTCCTTCGTGTCCGCGGTCTGCGCTTGAGACGAGGTGTCTTCGGAAGTAGTAGAAGTGGACTCCGCTGGTTTCAACGGATCCGCGGGAAAATTGGGGAAAGATGAAGCATATCTGCGGCTTTCCTGAGGTGCCGTATATGCATGTATCACAGCATAAGCAGCCCTTGGAGGTGAGCGGGCTGCTGGCAGGCGAGGGAGTCGAAGGAGAGTGAGTCTTAGCATGCCACCCCGCCGCTGGTCCCGCGTCGATCCAAGTTAGGCACGCCCACGTGCAAAACACGTGCACCCTGCAATGTAGCGCCTCTAGCGCGCGTCGGTCCTTCTCTCGTCCTCAGACCTCCTGCGACCACGGTTTCCGGCAGAGTGCACTTGCTGCCGTTTCTCATCACTCTCTTTCCCCTCAGTGTGGCTTGAGAAATACCTAACAGGCTCGCCACTGTAATCTCGACTTTCAAGCTTGTCGATTCTGCATATTATCACGACATCATATACGACCGCCATGACTTTTAACGCATCTTACGACTTACAACCTGCATTATTACCTTCGACCCCGTATACTCTGGCCTACGCTCTGCCTCTGTTCTTTGTCTCTGTACTTCTCACATTTGCTGGCGCATTCACTACTCTCGACCGCACTCGCACCTTTGCCCCATCTATACCTTCCCCGCAAAGCGCAGAGAAGTCCAAGCGCGTCTGCGGGGCATTGACCTCATTCAGGTGGTCTACTGCTCTTGGTGGAGGTGTTGGTGGCTTGGCCTCGGGCTATGCTTTCGGAGGTACGCTCCCTGAAGTTACCGCATCCTCCGATTTATGCTTATCTAGTCTCAAGTGCACTTCTCCACGTTCCTTGCCTTACTGATTCCGAATACGACATCATCTGGACCCATAAGTCATAAAGCCTTCATTGCGCTCTGGGTTCTCTCTGCTACTCCGTGCACCTTGCTAGGTGGACGATGGAAGTATGCTGCCATCAGTCTCTCCGGCTTCACTGGATAGTAAGTCTATCCCAGCGTCTGCGTGGGCTGTGATTGATCAATCTTATGACATCAGTGCTACTCTTGCCCTCTCAATTTCCGTGATAATTCATCCTAGTCTCTTAACGAGAATTGCCCTGACCGCCGTGTTTGCTCCTCTTGGCATGGTCCTGTGTTTGCTCCCCTTTCCTCGCATCGCACGAGTGTCTTATAGAGTTGCCAGTGCTTCCACCGGAGCGTTTGGCGTGGTGCTCACAATTGCCCTGATGGGTCACGTATCCGCTTGGAGCAATGTATGGGAGCGCTACTGGGTGCAGGACGGTGGCGATTGGGGCACAAGCAAGGAGAAAGGGTTAAGTGCAGCTTACTGTCTTTTGCTAGCCAGCGGTCTTGTCTGCGACTGGTTCCTTCACCTGAAATTTGGAGAGAATCCTGACGAGGTAAGTTTAATGTCATTAGTTTTCTACATATATACTTACCGTCGTATCAGAAATGGGACCATTACCTCTCGGAGTACACCACTAATCTTCCAAACGATCGCAGTCGGGCGGGGACTTTCACACCGCTTGTGTCATTCTGGGATCGCCTGTTTGGACCACACCGAGGTTTCGCTCCCGTTGTACCAGACGCTGCTCTTCCGTATGATGCGGACTTAAAGCTACCTCTTCCGAATTCGCCAGAAGTCAAACTTGCGAAGCAACGTACCTTCCCAAGCACCGATGCTCTACCAGACCTAGCGGATAAATCGCGAATCGGCTTCCTGCGCAAGAAAGGCTCGATCCGTGTCCCTGGCATGAAGCGCACGAGACGCGCGATACGCTTCCGTCCTCTCGATGAGGAAGCTCTGTCGAGCTCAGATGATGAAGAGGAAGACCACCCGCTAAGACGCTCCGGATCGCTCAGGACCGATTCCTCAGCTACTCTGACGAACTCGCGCACTGACCGTAACCTCGGTCAGGAGCCGGAGCTCAAGCCACCACAGCGTAGTTGGGAGACGAAAGCACATGATGTCCCCGAGTACTCTGATTATGAGGAGGATATCGTTAACACGGGCAGACGAGAGGACCGCGACGCTGCAGGTTGGACACCAGAGTTCATACGGCGGCACTCAACGCGGGGAAGCCCCGCTGCCGCTGGCAGATCACCACCTGTCGTTGCCTTCGCACCTCCCGACAACCAGCATATCTCCCCGACAGGTTCACCATCTCCCTCTGTCCCTCTCAACTTCCCTATGGCGTCACTACCTGCAACGCCGTCTCTTATTCGAGCTGTTGACCGGATATCAGCTGCACAGGAGGCGCTGTATCGCTCGCAGTCGCCCACCACGAACGTACCTTCTGGATTGCCACATTCGGAGGGCATGCAGCACAGAGATCAAACTTGGCACTCTTTCTGGACGGAAGTCAAAGCGAAAGCTTCTTCATGAGGTTGGGATCGAAGCTTTTTTTCTTCATTTTGTTATCATCGCATTGTTATCGTTTGTTACGACTCTCACGACCCTCACGACCTCTTACGACATCAGTTATTTGTACTTATTCATAGGCTCAACGCAGCCTTCAATCAACAACCTGCTATCAGACAGTAAGCAGCAAGCTTGCCTCCATAGCAGTTCCGAGAGCAATGAATCTAAATTGCAAGGTATCTAAGTCGACGATAGGATACATGATACACTGCTCTAGTGTGATCTTTAGTGGGTGTGCTGATAACAGATGGTGGATTGGGCATGTCCTGCTAGTGAGAGATTTGTACAGAAGTGTGACAGAGTCATGTATTATCCGGAGGATTGCCGCATATTATGTACCCTCTAAATGCGATGCTTCTCATGAGGTGTCCAGTGGGTATCTGGTGCGGGTGTGACGGTCAGCCAGCTGCGGATACGCCATTGAAATGAAAATGACTGACATTCCAATCCGGAAGTGCATGTACAAGTCATGACTAGTCTATGACCAAACGTCGAGCAGGAGGCGGTTGCGCTCCTTGAGCAGCTTGAGCTCGGCCGCGCCCTCGACTTCGCCGCTACCGCCCTTGGCCTGCCCGAGTATCTTACACAGCACGTCCTCCACGCTCTTGCTCATGCCCTTCGCGTCACCGCAAATGTACACGTAGCCCTTGCCGTTGATGATGGCGTCCGCGATCTGCTCCTGGTCCTCCCAGATGAGGTCCTGCACGTAAATCTTGCTCCCGTCGGGCTTGTACGGCGGCTCGCGCGAGAACGCGTTGCGCATGATGAACTTGCCCTGCAGCTCCTTCGCGTACCCGTCCCACTCGTCCTTGTACAGGAAGTCCTGGTCTGAGCGACGGCAGCCGAAGTACAGCCGGATGGGGCCCCAGTCCGCGAGGCCCTCGGGCCCGTTCTTCTCGATCGTGCGCCGCGCCATTGCGACGCGCTCCTGCACAAAGCCGCGGAACGGTGCGACACCCTGAATATATGTGCGTGTCAGTAAGTCTCTCGGCGCAAGATAAGACGAGTCTAGACACGTACAGTTCCAGGTCCAATCATGATGACCGGGCTCTTCGGGTTCGTCGGGAGACGGAACGTGGAGCGCCGGACGTGGATAGGTGCCTTGATAATAGTGCCCTGGCGGTACGCACCACGGGGCCCTTCGATGGCGTATGTGGGAGCAGAAACCAAAGCAGGCTCTGGCTTCGCTGCGTCGCTGATAAGTGGTGCAGTCTCGTTGTTCGTGGCGAACTTGAGGTTGAGCAGGAAGTTGGAACCAACACCGTAAACCCATCGCGGTTGCACGCGATCAGCCGGCTCGGACTGGTACTTGAGCACGACAGCCGTAACGTGGATCGAGTTGGGGTAGAGCTTGGGGCTAGACGAGATGGAGTAGTACCGAGGCTGAAGACGGGGGATGGAGGAGACAATAATATCGAAGGGAATCTTCCAGGCAGTAGTGTTCTCCGGAGTAGGCTGAGCGGTAAGGTCGTTGCCGGCTGCGTATTGCAGGACTTCACCGAGCTTCATGCATCCGTGGGCGACAACAGCCTGGTAGTGCTCCTTGTTTGTGTTCAGGTCCTTGAGGATAGCCTCTGCTTCCGGAGTGGGTGCGAACTTCGACAAAACACCAAGGATTTGACGACCGGCGAGTGCGCTGATATCGATGTAGTGGCGGAGCACTGTGCCGTATGTGGTCGGGACCGGGAAAGGTACCTTTGCAAGAGCGGGGTCGAGTGATTCGATGTTAATCACGGTATCCCGCTTGTCGTGCAAACCGAGTGCGCAGAGCAGACGCTCGACTTCGACATCCGCATTGAGAGGCCAAACGCCGACGTGATCACCGTGCTGGTATGTGATACCTGAACCTTCCGTACTGAGTTCGATGTGAACGCAGTTACGGTCGGCGCCCATTGTGAACAGCTCGCGGGCGACAGTGATAGGTGCGGGGTAAGGGTTCTTGGCATCGTGGATACCCTTGGTTCTGGTGAGAGCACGAGCGGAGAGCTCGCCTATATGAAATTGTTAGGTAACAGTCTATTGCGGACGACTGCGCACTTACCAAGGTAAACCTTCTCGGGGGGATGGTCCGAAACCTCTGTTACAGCGAAGTCGGGGGAATCGCCACCCTGGCCTTCCTCGACGTTCATTGCTTGAGCGAACGCTTCCCACATACCGTCCTTCCACTCCAGGTAATCCTCCTCCATACTCTTGTCATCGTCACCCTCGCCCCTCTCGCCCATCCGGATAGCTCCCATCTTCGCCAAATCCCTGTCAACGTTCCTGGAGATCAGGTTGTAGTGCTCGTACGTCTTGTTTCCGAGACCGAAGACAACGTATTTGAGACCATCGAGCTTGTGCTCGCCGTTGGAGAACTCGAAGGACTCGTCTGAGAGGTTCTGGCATAGTTGAACCGCGTTGTCCGTAGGCTCGCCCTCGCCATAGGTAGCCATGACGAAGAAGACGCAGCAATCCTCCGGGAGTTGATCAAGGTTTTCGAAGTCGTACTCCTCCGGATCACACACCAGCGAAGCAAGGCCAAACTTGGACTTTGCTTCTTTGGCGAGACGGATAGCATACTCCTCAGCTGTACCAGTTTGGGAACCGTAGAAAATGACGATGCGCTTCTTCTGTATAGGTAAATCACGCATTAGCAAGAATAGAATGGGAAGAAGCCGAAACGCTAAAGCGTACCCCTTCTTTCATTTTGGCGATGAAGTCGCGCGGGTTTCCACCCCCTGCAGCCGACTTTGAAGACGGTACTGGGACCGCCTTTGGCTTGGTGGCAGCGAAGATAGCATCCCGGAACAGGTAAACCGCAGCTAGTACTATACCGATAGCGAGGACGACAACGTCTGAAGACGGCGCCATTATGGCGTAGAAAGACAGTGACCGGTAAGCAAAATACAAAGAAAAATAAGAAAGAGAGAGAGGAAAGCGACGACCGACGAGAGGGTCGGAATGAAGAGTGCGGAGGAGAGCGCGAGAAAGGTCGTCGGGAGACACTCGTGTAATTATATTATACCCAGCGTCTTTTTCAAAGTGGTTCCATAAATCTGCTTTGTCAGCAAACACAGCTCGTATATGACAGACGCCCGTGCGCTTTGCATGTTTCGAGAGTCCTCCCACAATTCAAAATCCTGCAAATCCCTATGAAATGCGTTTCAGTGTCATGTTCTCAAACATCCGCCGTGCGCATCCCCGCACTTTGCAAAATATCGTCGGTCGCCGGACATTGTCCACAGTGGAGACTACACGAGCCAAGTGCAACCGCCACGTAGTTTTGACTGCCGCCCTGTGCAACTCTCACCATTTGACTGATTGATAGAATGACTGAACTTTCGACCGTAAAGCCTGGGTCAATCGGACAGAATCAACGGACAAGCATCCCTTCCGATTCACCCTTTGTGAACCCGATATCAAACTCTCTGGCTCAAGGCAATACGAAAGCTGTAGAAGCAGGCCGGTCCAACGCAGCATGCTTACGTTCTTCGCACAAGCGGCCCACCCATTACTGTGCCGCTGCCCGATAACGTCCATCGCTATGCGTACGCATCTCTCTGGCGGCCCGAGGCACCCCACTTCTTGATCTGCACAGTTATGCATAGCCGCCGCGCAACATTGACATAGTACGCGGTCACGCCTTTACGCTGGTATCCTTTGCCCCTGGCAAGTCCCTTATTGACGCTATGTCTGTCCATAACATCACTGACAGCCATCGCAGCCAAATTTACTGAGTTTGACAAGAGCTATGAGGCCGTATACTGCACCCGCTGCGTTCCCGCTCACAGCGCCAGATGATTTCTAAGTGGAAGAACCCGCTCTTTGGCGTTATCTAGTGCAGAAATATAAAGTATAGTGGGACCATCCTGGAATTTACAGATGCGCGTCATCCTCCAAGTGGGCATGAAGAGGAATTCGCCATCATACGAGCGCATTCGAGCTAGAGGTATGCATCATTTTATTGACGAACCCAAGACGAAGCTGACTGTTCATTCAGTAGAGTCCCTTCAATAGAGGGACTGACTCTCATGTTGAAGTAATTCTTTCTGTCAATAAGAACGTCTTCACGCATTCGCATAGCACCACATGGGGCGTATAGAGGGTAATGTGCTGCTGGGAGGTTGGACCATTACTGATTGCTGATCTTGGGCGATATCGCAGGTGACATGCACAAGCGCACACCGTATCTTGACATTCAATCCACTGATAGCTGATAGGAACTCCTCATGTGTTCATTCAGTCAAGCAGTCCAGTCACAGATCCGCGTACGCCGCCCGGTGAGAACCAAGACTTGAAGACAGGCAGAGGAGGGTACTTGATCCAAGGCCACAAGATCAGAGATCGAGACCCGCGACGTCGCTATCTCAGCTAAGTTTATACTGTCTCTAGGATGTTGAGGATCTTTACGCATCATAAGTATCTTGCACATCTGCGGATGAGCACTCCGATGCAAGGAGCGCGAGCCTGATAGCCGTCAGCAAGCTTCTATGCCAAATGCCCATCGACGACTAGCCTGCACGTTGGTCAAGACGCTTGTTATGACTCACATAGTACGCAACTCGCTCTCATAGCCTCTTGGCAGTCAGCGTATAGTGGCGAAGATGCTTCAATTGGGTATTCGACCCGCAGTCTTGAACCCGTGGTCAGCGGCGGTGCGACGTGAGTGATCAACTCTGTACCTGAACACTCCCCAACTGACCTGTAATATATCTTTTTCAGACCTACGCAGAGCAGGAACCTTAGTGACCCTTGATGGCCCAAGTACTTATATGCAGCCGTCTGCGATGCGTTCGAAAAGAGCAGACTGTCTGTAAAGACCATTTGCAAATTATCAACTTCGATGTTGAGGTTTCTCCCAAAATTCTCTGTCTTGTTCGCTCTCTTCTCTCACAAAGTCGCCTTTGCTGCACCTCCCTGTAGTGGCGCGAGACCCGTAGCGGTCTGTGCAGAGTTTGTCAACCCCTACTCGTACAACGCGAATCAGTAGCTAGCAACCTGCGGCCTGAGCGAAGGGTCAAATGTTCTTATCGGCTACAACGCCGTTACGACGCTCAATGCCTCGCTTCCTGGATGGTGGGTCTTTATCTCTGAAGACAGCTCACGGTGGCGACTGTGTCTGACCGTTTGGTGCAGCGGCTATCCTGGTTATTACACCCCAACTTGTTGCGCTAGCTACAGTGATTATCGTCTTTTGTGAGGTAAAACGTTACTGATACCATATTCTGTATCCGCAGCTTGTTCACTGGGTATAGACTGCGATGTTGAAAGCGCACGTCCCACCCCGTACGGCGACAGCGTCCTCCCGACTGGCTGGAACTTCTACACAATCCAGTGCGCTGTCGACCCGCCAGCCCCCTCGGGCGTCCTCACGAACTCTATCATGAAATACGACCCAGGGAATCTGCCGTACTATTGTGCTCTATGGTGCGACGAGCAGGGATACAACTATGCTGGAGTCGAGATGGGTGACCAGTGCTGGTGCGGTACGGGTGTCTCCTCCAGCGTGCAGAGTGCCTCGCTGGCGGCGGAGTGCAATTGGCCTTGCTCGGGTGGTTTCACCTACTCTTGTGGAGCATATCAAAGGACACAGCTTTTCTATAAGTAGTCGAATCATCTGTACTTGCCACCGAAATCGATGGATTGGGTGGGTTGTACCCGGGACTTCATTTCCGTCCTCGACACTACAACTCAAAGGTCGGCCGCCTTTTCCGCCGCTCATAATCCTTCATCGACTGATATGACCTAAATTTTGGCATGCACACCCAGGTCCTGCTACTACTGACGTATATGAGATTACCGCAACAGGTATCCCTTCGGCCGGTCCGGTTCGGACTTGAATACTACTGGATGCACGTCCTGGACTGTCAATCGCGAAGATATTTCACCGAGATCCGTACATTCAACCAATATGTCAATCCATCAGCATGTATGCTGACCTAGCTATGCAGTGGAACAACGCAGCAGGCACAAGAACCAGCAGGCAAGGTACCAACACGAAGTTGACGCATACCAGACCCTCTCAACCGCGTTGATAGTTATTACCGTCAAAACTATCAGTCAGCCCATAGGCTGAACAGTGAGTATCAATCCATTTGACTACGCTCATAGCAGCTGACCACAATTTGTCTGACCAACAGACCACAGCGAGGCCCATGAGCGAAGCTTGCAATGCTTGCCATAGCCAATATATGGGTACATCACTTTACAAACGTGCTGTTAAAGCATCGTTATCACCCGAATGATCAACCCGTGATGTGTAGTTGACGTCTCCTCCATCAGGATCTGTACTCGGTACTTGAATTTACTGAGTGCTCGTCCTATGTTCACGGGCGAACAATAAGCTGAGCCGTCTGGGGCCGTCCTGGAACGAGGGCACGAGAGTCGTCCAGACGCTTGAAGTAACCGTATTTAAGACTTGCCATCGTCAGGACACCAGCGATACACAGAATCTACTCAGCAAGCTATGATCAGTACCTTACTGAAGGCTACCACTCTTCTACTCGCGATCTACCCCAAGGAGTTGTTCGGATATCGATCCTGCAGCGGCGAGAGACCTCTGCAGCTATGCTCTGAATTCATCGTCCCCTTCGAATATAATTCATATCAATGGTACACAGACTGCGGTACCAACGTAGTCCCCGGTACCCTCATTGCAGACAATGTGGAGGTGAGCCTGGACTCTGGAGGCAACATCATTCCAGTGACCCCGTGGTATGTCCTGAGGAATGCTCTGGATGTATTCGTGAATGATACTTTTGGCTTGAAGCAACGCCACCAGCGATGGATACTACAAAGCTACATGTTGTGCCAGTTATCAAAGTAAGATTGACATATCCATATATTCCATGAACGATGCCCACCTCCGAGTTCACAGGTTGCTTTAGCATTGGAGTCGATTGTGAAGACATGACCGCCCCACCGGTGCCTTCGTCCTACGCGGGCGGCGAACTGCCACGATTCTGGTGGCCCTACACCACAGGATGCGCAGTCGATACTAGTCCCTCGAGCATCTTGATCAACGCTACCGTGACGTACCAGCCGGGTCTGCTTCCCTATTTCTGTGTGCAGTCATGTGCCATCAATCCCGATGGTACCACGACGGACTACACATTTGCTGGATTGCAGGATGGGGATGAGTGTTGGTGTGGCACGGGCATAGTTTCTAATGTGCAGGCTGCCCCACAGTCGGAGTGCAACTTGCCTTGCTCTGGAGGGTACACTTTCTCGTGTGGTGCATATCAGAGGATGGAGTTGTTCTACTACAATCCTTACCTCCAATGGCCCCCACCCTAAGATTTCCGGAAACACGATCTGCTTGTATGTCACAGATAGCTAGTATTCAGAATAAATAGACTGCAGATAGGTATGGCATAACGGACTCATCGGTAACCAGACCATATGTGCCCGTCAAAGTGACAAACTGTCTTCATGTCGGATCCGATTTAAAGCTGGAGGAATAGGCCGGGCCGACCAACATCCTCCTTCCCCCGTGCGCCCCACATCTGGTGACTAGTTGGGTTCGCAAGAACACCTCTCATCGTCTGCACTTGCTCGCTATCTGCTCCAAGTTCATATGTATACCATTCCTTCGCCAGTTCGGCCCATGCGCGAACGGCGTCCTTACTATCACGAGACATTTAGTTTGCATGTGGACTGACATGAGCTGTCGCTTACTCATAATGGGCGGCCGCTACAAGTGCAGCATCCGCCGCCAGCTGCCCGCGCTCGCTCCAATAGCCTTCTTCCTCTCCAACGGTCCATATCTCACGAGCGATATCGATAGCTTGTTTGCCTGTGAGATGCCCACTCCCCCATGTTGAGAACCGTCCATATAGTTCGGCCATCTTTGACAAACGTCGATCTGACTCGATAGAAGCGGTCTCAGGAAGAGAGCAGACGCTGCAGTTGCAGTCGAAACCGTAGTGATCGTGAAGGAAGCTCCTGAGCATGTGTGGTTAATGATTTTGTGAATAACCGGTACAAAAATTCTATAAAAGCCAAGTACCCACCTACGCTCATTCTTGGGCTTTTTAGTATCGAGGTACGTTGTCAAGAGTTCCTGAAAAGTGTCTGGATTAACGTAGAAACATTAAAGCGGTTTATACTGACTTCACCCATCTTGATAGGCTTGATGGCATGCACCACTAGTGCACCTTCGTTCTCTCTCCATGTATACACAGAGTTAAACGCACTGGAGCATCCATGATTGAGGCGAGCCATACGCGGAAACATGCCGGTACTGTCTCCTGTAGCGACCGCGTTGGTTTGGAAGATGGCTAACGCAAGTGCGTCATTGTATTCCTCGGAACCAGGTGTAAGGTGTGAAGGCATGTTGATGTAAGAAAGGTTGTAGTACACCGCGCGCTGGGCGGCGGTGAGGCCGGCAATAGAGGCCAGGAGAAGGGCCCCCGGCGAGTACGTTATTACTGCGAGATTTCCGATCATCAGTGACAGTTATGAAAAGTGGAATCAATAGTTTGTCTCGACCTTCACTGGGGACCCTAAATAGAGGCGCTTCGCGTAGAACAAGTTCGCCTTGCTGTATCGTTTAGACATGTCACATTGGATTAGGTGGTCGATAACTTTCACGCACTGAAATATCGCGCGAGGCAACCGCGCCTTTACCCTTTTCAGGAATTTCGACGACCTTGAAAGGATAACCATTGGTTTCAGAGTCTGCGCTTTCGGGAATCTCGAATAGGAGATATGTGTAGTAAAGATACACTGCAACAGTTAGCGTTCCTAACGCCATCAGGACTTTGATGAACCGTCCCAAGTAATTCTGTTGCACTGTTTCAGGGATAATGTTCTAAGGAGATAGAAGACTACAGAATTACAGATGATGTTCCTGCATTCTCCTTCAAAATATATGCAGGCTCTTGGGCAGGCTGGACTTGTTTCTTGGGCTGTTTTCTTCTCGTTGCTGTGTTCGACATCGTGGCTGTATGGAAACGCGTCGACAAGCGCGCAATCCGATGTTCAACGCGTCATCACGTGCGTTAATTATGCCACGTGGCTCGCCTAGCCACGTCGCGTTCGAGCGTCGATCGCGCTGAGACGCCCGTATACAGCTTTGACACGTCGACTCACGGCGTTGTTCACTTTCTGACTCTTGACTGCGACCACTCTTTGTACATCGGCGGGTTACCGACTGCAATTGTGGTATAGAATGTCGTTCATACGGTCAGTGGACAGTGCGCTTGAGTACTACTGCACAGTCTGCTAATTAGTGCTTCAGGCTCGCGATATGTGTCATAGGTGTCTACTCTATGTTCCTCGTGAGTGACTCGCGGACATGCGTTCGGGTTGAATGACCGATACTTTACGCAGCTGTGGGCAATAGCTCAGGAAAGATGTGTGTATTACCTTCTATCATCCCAGAGATCGTTATTGACATGGAAATAGTGGCCGTTCCTTTCCAATCTATCAAGGAGGACACGACACATAAATTCCACTCCCCTCTAGCATTAAGCGCGTGTCAAAGCACGTTAAGCTCAATATCCGCGCTACTATACCTCTATTTCCGCAGGAAGTCTGGCCAATCATGGACACAGCTCCTTGGTCTGGAGCACGATACTGTCAAAAGCGATTCAATCGAGCTCAAGGAGAAAAAACAGAATGGGACTGCCCGTACGAACGGCTCTGCGCACAGTAATGGATCTGCCCACCACGCCAACACTCGCTATTCAACAAAACAGCTTCTCCTTCGATACTTCCAATGTTCAGTGTTCATCACCTCCGCCACGCCGTTCGGGTTCGCTGCCCTTTCATACATCACATACCCCGCCATGGTCCTGGGCAAGTCTTGCAAACTCGTTCCCGTTATGATCATGAACGTCGTGCTATACCGCAGACGCTTTGCCACGTACAAATATGTCGTCGTCGGCATGGTCACTTTGGGTATCACAGTATTCTTCGGATTCGGCAAGGAGAAGCCTGCCAAAGCTAAGAGCGGTAATGGCGACTTAACCGCCTTCGGTCAGCTCATCGGTATAGTCCTCCTGTTGATTAACCTCGCCATCGATGGAGCGACCAACTCGACTCAGGACGAGATATTTTCTCGATTCAAGGTCACCGGCCAGCAAATGATGTTTTGGATCAACGTTTTCAACACTCTACTCACTGTCACTATCTCAATCCTCCCCCTACCCTATATTCCCGTACTTCACCCATCTCATTATCGCACGGAGCTGGAAGGAGCTCTGGACTTCATCCGTAATCATCCCTCTGTGGTCAGCCCGATGCTACAATTCGCCTTCACCGGAGCTCTAGGACAGCTTTTCATATTCGAGACCTTGCAGCACTTCGGATCATTGACACTGGTGTACGTGGCTCTCTTACCTCGAAGCGCTGCGGGCAGCTGACTGTACACCTCATGGAACAGAACCATTACCCTGACACGGAAGATATTCACCATGCTTCTCTCCGTCGCCATATACAACCACAAGCTCACGCCAGGGCAATGGGTAGGTGCCGCCATCGTGTTCGCCGGCATCTCTGTCGAGGCTTTAGTGAAGCGTAGAGGTACGTACTCGGTTGCTCAGTCTGCGATCTAAGGCATGTGAGTTTACTGAACACTATGCAATACAGATGTTCATGCAAAACGAGTGATACAGGAGAAGGAGAAAGCTACAATCAAGACTTTGTGAGCTAGTGTCACGGATATACCCATCCCATGTAGAAAGTAACAGTAGAACGCCCCACTCTTCGCGTAGCCTGACAGTATAATGGCGGTTGCCGCGACTCATGAGAGAGCAATGGACTGTGTATCGTTAACTAATATGTAAGATAGCACCAGAAAGCATAGAACGATTAACCCATGATAAAGGTAAAGACTTTTAATCCATCATCATGGAATCGTGATCTCCTTCCTCTTCGTCATCTTCCACAAGTATGCGTTTACGGTCGTCGACCCTAGAGAAAATATAGAGGTGATGAAGTGATTGGATTGAATAAGACTTGGACGTACCGTTGATCCTCTTCGTCATCGTCATCGTCTTGCCGTTTTCGTCTCGTTGGTGCACTATTCTGTGCCTTGGGGAAGGATGCTACCGCAATTCCGGCTCGATATATGGATTCGTATTCCTGGATCAGGATTAAATACACACAATGGTATGGAGACCGCCACAAACCTACCTTGATCTGCGTCAAGAAGCCCCCGTTTGGTGAGATACAATACCGGCGATTTTGAACCATATGTAGTGCATCCTCCCAGTTCAATTGCAGATGTTGCATCACATACATGACCACAAATGCTGGTGACAGGCTGATTCCACCTGTGCCCGAGGGTTATCAAAGGCACATCGAGGGCTTGGTAAGAAGTCACGCACCGTTACAATGTACCAGCACTCGCCCGTTCTGTGCTATTGCTTGCTCAATGAACTGGTTTGCTCTATTACGCTATCAGACAATCAGCAATAGAAAATGCGGAGTGGCGCACTTACTGTGGGTATATACGAATGAGATTCTGCTCCTCGTTGTCCTCGACATCTAGCACCATGTAAACAAACTGGTCAGGGAAGCGTGGTCGGACAGAAAAGGCTTCTTTTGCGTCTCGTATACACAATCTACCAATTGTGGTATATCCATAATGACATGAGATGTATTAAATACGTAATAGGAAGCAATGGCACGCACATGTGGGTTATTCTGTTCTCCTTCAGTGTGTCTACCGACTTAGACGCTTGCAGAGGACCGAGGAGCAGGCCTGGCAATATCTCTTGACACTGCCGTCTCATCTCATACCTAAGACGATGAGTTAGAGAAAGTCAGAGGTGCACTGGCCCGCTATGACCGAGTAACTCACGTCCACTCCTCTCCTGGTCCTTGGATCATCTCGCGCAGCTGCTCCGGAGTGAGATTTGGGATCGCCATCGATATATTTTGTGATAAATGCCAGTCGGGTAGATGCCAGCAGCGAGCAATTAGTGAATGAGAGCGAAGGTGTGGTGAGAGTTGGAAGTGAAGGTCGGGGAAGGGGCGTGGTTGATTTGTGATCGTGTATGTTGCTGACCGCCCTGACGGCGAACTTGTTTGAGGAGGCACGCGGGCTGCGATCAACGCGTTTGTCCCTTCCTTTCAACCACATCCTTCATCTTTTCGGGCGAAAACTTATAGGCTCCGTTCGTCTCATACTAAACAATATCAGCATTGCATCGACAGACATAATAGTGTGATTGTGGCGACCATCATCTAAAAGTTCGCAGCATGGACGACGACGACGTACCGCAAGTATCTTCTGTTTCGGGTCATTGCACAATTAATGATGCAATACTTTCTTCTACAGTACGCTTCTAGACACAGACGTAGATCAGTCTGCCGCTGAACCAATCCTTGCAACTAATGCCACTACTGTGCCCCTCACTATTATCTGCGGTTTCCTCGGAGCAGGGAAATCTACGCTGGTGAGGTTTGTACCCCAACATGCAATGTGGTGTTGAGGATCTTAACAGTGATCACAGACGAATACTTTCGGAACGCCATGGATATCGTATAGCCGTCATCATGAACGATTTCGGTGATACAGCAGTCAGTCAGATCGCGTTCAGGGTGTGCCTCTCTGAGATTTAACCACAGCAGGATACAGGATATTGAAGGTGAACAATAATCGTGACGCCTGGGGGTGAAGTCTCACAATGAGTCCGTTTCTTCGCAGCCAAGACCATCAATGTCTCCTCGCCGGATGCTCCCACAGCGCTCTCTGAAGAAGTCCTCGAGCTTGCGAATGGCTGTCTATGCTGCAGCATCAAAGATTCTGGCGTTGCTGCAATCGAGAAGCTCATGCGACGCAAGGGTGCCTTTGACCATATTTTGCTGGAAACTACTGGCTTGGCAGACCCTGGTGAGCGTTCATTCACACTTGTCATCAGAAGGGGTCGACTGATGTTGTGCGATGCAGGGCCCATAGCATCTTTGTTTTGGCAGAATGAAGAGTTTGCCATGGGACTAGGGAGCGACATACACTTGGACGGTGTCGTTTGTGTCGTAGACGCAGTGTTCGGAGATCAAGTAAGTTTTCCAGCTCCTCTCAGAGTTCAGCATAGCTTATATGGCATATCTCGGATAGCAAATGCATGAAGACTATTCTGCGGACGGAATCGGAGAGTGTTTGCGGTAAGCCCTCGCAGCGTGTCCGTATGTTTCGCGTGATCTAACAGCAAACTCAGACAGATCGCTTGTGCTGATGTGATCCTGCTTAACAAAGTCGACCTTGTCTCCCAGGAGCAAGTCAAGATCATAGAAGGGCACATAAAGCGAGTCAACCCTAACGCTATCGTCCATAGGACGGTCAAGGGCCAGATCGATCTTAAGCATATCATGGGTATCCAGGCATACGCTATGCGCGCCGTGCAAAGTTCCGGTCCTTCATTAGATGATTCGACTGACTCGTCGCACGAGCATCCTCACGACGATGAAAACGCGTGCAACCACACGCACGAACACGAACACGATACCGCACCTCCGCATCACTACAAGATTCGAGGAATCACGAGTTTGCAAGTGAGTTGTCCAACGCTCACAGAGGAAGGGTTACAGGCCTTGGATGAGTGGATCCGTCAGGTACTCTGGGAGAGCAAGCTCCCAGGAGAAACCTCTCACGACGGCCCGCTCACCGTTCTGCGCTGCAAAGGCATGTTTCCCGTGCAACCGGGGCAAGTACACGTCTTGCAGGGTGTGAGGAATCTCTATGAGATTGCACCTGCGGAGGCTAGCGGGGAGGAAATAGGCGTACCGGACGAAGGGAAGTTGGTACTCATTGGGAAGGGCCTTGATGATGTTGTAAGACAAAGCTTAGTGACTCTTCTAGACAGGTACAGTGCGAGATGACCCTGGTACCTCACATCTACTACATGAAGCTTGAAGATGTACAATATGGGCGTCCGTGGTATTATGGATGTCAAGATTTGCAAATACATACGACGAGACCATACGAAGATACGGTAAAGACATGGTAGATTTGGGAATAATTTAGTGATGAATGACGTCGAGACAGCGTACTGAACACGAATGCTATATATCTCGCCCTTTATATATAGAGGACAAGCAGGAAGATGGAAGCACTGGCCGTTGTGTTTGCATGGAAGATGGCGAACGAAAGGAGGTGCGTAGGGACGGTGGGCAAAGCAAAGACGCAAAACCTCTGCTCACACAGTTGACCTGTAATTTGGAGGGAATCCCAAGGCAACCAATTCCTTCGTCGTGAACGCTCGCCACTTCCACGACTTACCCTGGAGCACCATCTCTCCGAGACACCGCCCCTTATTCGAGATTTCCTTGGCGTCCAACACCAGCCCACGATCGACATTGCTCTTCAACACCTCCAGCCACCGCGGACAATCCTGCTCCTTCGCAAGCTGCCTGTCCACGGACCGTTGGCGTTTGAAAACAGCATAGTGCAGGGTGAACGAGTTCTCCGAGTCGAGGGTGAAGTACATGGGGATGTGTCCGAGGAAGTTGCTGCCGAACGCGAGCCGCAGGGCCGTGGTCTCATCCTTGCGCGCCCACGCGTCGTTGTTCCACTTCTCGAGGCACGCAGGTACGCGCTTGAAGAACGCCTCCTGCGTCTCGGTGCGCACGTTATCAATCTTGAAGTATTTGGCGGGATTGCCGCCGTTATCGGGGCGGTACGAGACGTAGAAGAAGAGGCACATTTTCATGAGGTCCATCGGCGGGTCTGCGACTTTGCGCATAGAGAGGACGGCGAGTTGGAAGGCGTGGTTATGAATCTTCTCGAAATCGTGGAACATGGCGTAGCGTTCCGTCAGGGGAGGTATGTCCGAGGGTCCGCGTTCCCTGTCCAGCTCCTCTGCTCGTTTGAAGGCGTCTTGTGTCTGTCTACAAAGGAGCCTGCGACGATGTCAGGACGCACTTGACGCCAATGTCGTATGGAACACCAGGACGTACTTGTGTGTTGGCCATTCTCGCATTTGACATTCTTTAGAGCAATAGAGCTGAAGCTTGCACCCGCCGCACACAGACCACTTTTGTCCCGGAGGAGGTTTCTTTGCACATCCGTTGCATTTTCCGTGTTTATCGCGCAGTAGCTTTCGGTCAGCGGGAAATTTCACTCCGGCAAGCATCTCGACGTCGTGGACGCGGTTTAAGGGAAGCGTAGGTCGCGTTCAGCCTGGAGAATGAGACCAGTCGCTTGATTTAGACATTCGTATTTGTCATCAAGAACGAGCAATTAGCCTTCCTAAATACCGGGACTACAGGATATCGTCGGGATTTTACATGAGCTTACAAGCAGTCGAAGTTCAAGACGGGGGGGTGCGCTGTGCACACAACTGTACTCAACCCAACATCCTGTAGCCAGGCGGCAATCCAANGGGGGGTGCGCTGTGCACACAACTGTACTCAACCCAACATCCTGTAGCCAGGCGGCAATCCAATAGGGCTGCTCAATTCTCAGGTCGGGTCGCCAGGTCGGGTCGGTATAACGAGCGCTAACAATGAACGCCCGACACGTGCAATTGTCGTATTTGATTTTTGACGCCTTTCTACGAGTACCTAATTTTCTGAAACTTTTTCTACACATCACAGATACATTTCTGTGCAATTTCACAGAACGTTGAGACGAAATACACAGTTTGACTAGTTGTACGTAGGAATACTGGATACGCGCTACTGTTGCCTAGCCTTTCACGCGTCCTTCCCTTTTCGGCCTTAGACGCGCACGCTGGGGCGACCCGACCGACCTGACCTGAGAATTGAGCAGCCCTAATCTCCATCAATTTCTCTGGAGAGAACGCTCGCCACTTCCACTGCCTTCCTTTCTTTACCATTTCTCCAAGGCTTTTCGCGGTGTCCATTCCAGGGTGGTCCAAGGTCAAAACCCAACCAAGCCCTACCCACATCTCCAGGAGCTCCAGCGGCCCCTCGTGGTTGCATTCAATGTCGATAAGAGCCTGGTGCTCGGGTGTCAGTGGGACCACGGCATCATAGGTCCAATATGTGTAGTCGTTGTTATCTATGGTGCAGCGGATGGGGATAAATCCTTGGCAAATAACCCCCGAGGCGCGGTATGCTGCCGCGTCCTCCTCGCGGTCCTCTCTTCCCTGCTCCCACATTTCCAGCGCGCCTGGAGTGTTCATCATTCGGCTCACCTTGCCTATGACCGCGTCCACCAGCTTGAACGCCTTTGCAGGGTTCCCCCCGCTGTCGTGGCGGTATGTAAACACGAAGGTGACCATCTCGGTCGTGCGATCGAGCGGAGGGCCGCCGATGAACGCCCTCTGCGCGGAGTAGATGGCGCGTCGGAAACTGGGTAGGTGCATCGTCCAGAAATCTTGCCAGAGGACGATGCGCTCGATGACGGGTGGGAGCCCCAGGGTTGGATCCCGATGCTTGTCTACATCAGCAGCGTTCTTTTGCATCTGTTGAAGACGACTGCACTCGACTCTGTAGAACCAGGTCAGTAATAGGTTATACGACCAAAGCCGAAGATACGACTGACTTGTGGGATTTCCAGTGTCCAACCTGACACTGCTTCGTACAGTATAGTTTTGATTTGCATCCGGAACAGACTGACCATTTCTGTCCTCGGGGAGGGCTGACGCCACATGCGGTGCAGTTGCCATACTTGTCTCGAACAAGCTTGGGAGCAGCGCGAAAATTCAACGAGCTAGCGAGCGACATTGCGTTGGCCTTGATGTGGTAGGTAAGGTAGAAGGGGGTTGAAAGGCAAGAGGACCCATGTCAGATACACCACTTGAGAGTCAGGAAACAGAAACTCAGCCTCCTATAACGGATTAATGAGAGCTCATACCGCATGCTCCTATTTCGTTGCGGTGCGTTGTTGGTAAATTGTGCGCATCAGATATCACTGATTATTTGCAATAACGGATAGTGAGTTGCCAAATGTCCCCTCCTCCAGCTAAGTTCGATAGCACCACGAACAGATGTTCTCCGGGAATCCTCTTTCACCGCAGTGAGTTCCTTAAACAGACCTCAATCGTCCTCAAGAACGGCCTGCTGAGCCGCGAGGTATTATTCTACCGGCCCAGTTCAATAATATCGGAGGCGATCCTGTGGTACAATATTGGAAGCGGCAATCTGAGATGCAAGCCATGTCTTGAGGAATCCTGGAAAGACGCAAAAACGAGCGGAAGGATGGGCTGCATGCGAGACGCACACCGAATGGTCAAGCCCGCGGGCAGTAACAGGGAGTTATCTCGAGCATCACCAGTTCCAATTGACAGAATGGTCGCCATTTCCAGTGCTCGCCCTCCTTGACCATCTCTCCAATGCCTCCCGCAGCGCCTCCGGTCTCTTCAGGGTTCAGTACCCATCCG
This sequence comes from Phlebia tremellosa, assembly GCA_011032875.1. Lineage (NCBI taxonomy): Eukaryota > Fungi > Basidiomycota > Agaricomycetes > Polyporales > Meruliaceae > Phlebia > Phlebia tremellosa. The sequence goes on along the minus strand of JAAIFI010000117.1, from coordinate 61,032 downwards.
TTCTAGATCCAGTCAGATCTGAGCGTTAACACCGGGCCCTTCTCGTCCGACCTAGTGCCTACGTTAGGCTTAGGCTCGGGAGGAGGCCATAGCATCGGCACGGAGGACTAGAATGTAAAGTCGCCGTCGTCGATGGTGTAAGAGACGGAAAGGAACCCATCGAAACGATGTCCGCCGGAGGTTCGCAGACGCGCCCCTTCCCGCTCGCGATATGCTCTGCCTTGCTCCCAGCCTTCGCGCAGTACCGGAAGCGTCAGCGCGTCTGCCAGGGGACAAACTATCGCGCCCTTGATCTTGAACGCCTTTGCGGGATTTCCTTCGCAGTCGGGGCGGTACGTGAGGACGAAGGAGACAAGTTCTGTTGCGTGGTCAAGGGGAGGCACGAACGACGTGCGCGTGGCTTGAATAACCCTCAGGAAGCTATGATTGTGTATCTTGACGAAATCGCCTAAGAGAACGGCGCGTTCCATGATGGGGGGCAAGCCCAGGGACGGGTCGCGCTGCTTGTCCTTGTAATTGGCCATCTCTTGAACTAATCGAAGGCGTTTGCACTCGGCTCTGTTCGAACCTCTTTAGTACTGTGCGGTATAGAGGTATAGAGCTAGAATGTGACATACTTGTGTGCTTTCCTGTGCTTGGTCTGACATCCTCTCGTACAATAGAGTTCTGATTTGCACCCAGAACAGACCGACCATTTCTGTCCCGGAGGAGGGCTGACGCCACACGCGACACAGTCGCCGTGCTTGTCGCGAACGAGCTTGAGAGCGGCGCGAAATTGGAACTTGTTGGGAGACATTGTGTTGGGTTTAGCGTGATGGGTAGAGTCGAAGGAGAGTCGACGGTAATTGGTCTACGTGAGCGCATATAACCTGTGGCTCTGATAGCATGCCCATTTGGGAACTGTAGTCCATATCGTGAGCGGTGCGCGTGAGCCTCTGTCTTGACAACATTAGAATAGGATATCCGTTATTAAATACAGCAAGTCGCCAGGTATCCTTTCCCTCGGTATAAGCGATCTATCTGCACGTCCAACATTCTGCATCCTGAGGTAAAGAGTCCATATATGCCACCAAGAGAACGACAAGTTGAGCAATCAGCCTGCAGACCAGTACGGGCATACATTAACAGACCACAGGAGCTAGCTTGCTGTCAGGTTGGTCGGAATGCAGCCAGAATCCAGAGGAGACGCGAGCACAGGCGAAAGGATGGGCAGAGTAACACATACATGATGCTCAGCTCTGCACATCAACATTGTAGTAGCCAGGCGGTAGTCCCTTGAGCTCCGTCAACTTCGCTGTCGGGAACGCTCGCCACTTCCACTGCTCGCCCTCCTTCACCAACTCTCCAGGCTGATCTTGGCTTTTGAACCAGCCATGTCCGAGCCATAACACCAGACGGTCGAACGGTCCCTCGCGGCTCAGTATTGCCTCGACCTCGGCGTCGCGCTCTTGCGGCGAGAACACGGGCTCGTAGGTCCACATCACGTAGTCAGAGTCGATTGAGCAGAGAACAGGGACAAATCCTTGGAAACTGGGGTCGCCGGCTCGGAAGGTTGCTGCATCCTGCTCGCGCCGTTCTCTTCCACCCTCCCATGCCTTGCGCTGAGACGGTAGCTTCATTGCGTCGCTCATCTTGCCCATGGACGCGTCGTCGAGGTTGAACATCTTCACAGGGTTTCCTCCGCTATTGTGGTTATACGAGAGTTTGAAGACAATGATTTCGGCTGTGAGCCCAGAAGGAAGACATCTGATTTTGAAGACCTTGCATGCGGAGTAGATGGCGGTACGAAAACTAAGCTTGTGTAGTTCCCAGAAGTCGAGCCATAGGATGTTGCGCTCATCAACAGACGGGAGCTCCTTGTCCATGTCGGCATGACTCTTGTGTGCCTGTCGGAAATGCTTGCATTCGACTCTATAGAATATACCTTAGTCAGCATGATGCGACAGAGTATAGCTAGAGGTGCGACGCACTTATGGGTTTTCCAGTGTTGAGTCTGGCATTCCTTCGTACAATACTGCTTTGATTTGCACCTAGCACAGACCGACCATTTCTGTCCTGGGGGAGGGCCAACGCCACAGGCGGCGCAGTCGCTGAGCTCATCTTGAAAAAGCTTGGGAGTTTCACGGGATTGAAAGTTGCTAAGCGACATGGTATTGTGAGCGATATTGTGGGTAGAGTCGAAGAGGGGATGAGGAAAACGCGACCCATGCGGCGCATATAGCTTGTAGATCAAGAAGCACCTCTATTTGGGAACTCGAACTGTCAGTCTTCAGAGCTCCTCGTGAAATAATTAATGGATTGTCGTCCACAGCAACAGCGAGTCGTCAATCACTCTGCCAGTACGATTTGCCCCAGAAGCGGGATCTTATTGCATCCCACAAGACAGAATCCATAGTTCCACCAAGAACGAGCAAGTAGCCTGAGAGCAATCAGCCTACGAGCTACAACGGCATAACACAGCGGCGAGGTTGCCGTCAGATAGCTGTAGCCTGGTGTACAGCAAAGTAGCAGAGTCAAAGTTCAGGAGAGACACGAGAGCCAGAACCAGCGGTCGTAGTGTTAAGCGTTGACTAAGGGCTGGCAGGGAGGGGGTATCTCAAGCTCCACTCCTTGGCATAACTGTCGCCATTTCCAGTGCTTCCCCTCTTTCACCATCTTTCCAACTCTTTGATTGGCGGTTCCGATATCTTCTGGGTTTGCAACCAGTCCGTTCCAGAGGTATGAGGAGAGCAAGAATACCGGGTTCTCGTAGTCCGACTCGCGGTCGATTTCGGCCTCACGCTCAGCGTCCGGCCACAGCAGGGGATGAGAGGCCCAATGCGTGTAATCGCAGTTGTCGATAGAGTAGCAGACGGGGAGAAACCCGTCAAAACGACACCCGACGGTTCGGTAAAGCCGCGCCTCGCGCTCGCGAGAGTCTTTCCCCAATTCCCAGCCGTCATGGGCCCGCGGTACTTTCAGCACGTCGTTCAAGGGATAAACGACCGCGTCGGCGAGTTTGAAAGCCTTCGCAGGGTTTCCACCATTGTCAGGGCGGTATGATAGCTGGAAGGACATCATGTCGGTGTTGTGATCGAGGGGAGGAACGAGCGTCTTGCGCGCGGCGTGAACAGCTGTGGCGAAACTCCAGGTGTGTATCACCACGAAATCGTCCAGAAGAACTATGCGTTCGATGATTGGTGGGAGTCCACGGGACGGGTCGCACAGGTTGTCCATGTTAATGCAAGCCTTGTACATCGCCTGAAGACGCTTGCACTCGGTTCTATCAAGCCATTTTAGTGAACAGAGCGAAATGAAGCTAAAAATATGACACACTTGTGGGCTTTCCAGTGGCTAACTTGGCATTGTTTTGTGCAGTAGAGCTTCGACTTGCATCCAGAACAGGCCGACCATTTCTGTCCCGGGAGAGGACTGACGCCACACGCAAAGCAATTACCGTACTTGTCTCGAACGAGCTTGAGGGCGGCGCGAAACTGGAATTTGCTGATGTCGGACATGGCGTTGGGGATGGGTGTGGTAAGTAGAGTCAGTAGAATCTTGAGAGGCCGACGGAAAGTTGACCCAAGCGCGTACTTGGCTTGTAAATCAAGAAGCGCGCCCATCTGGGAGTCCAAACTTCCTATATCGATCAACAAAACAGCCTGTCACTAAACATTACTTCGTTGATGACATTTACCCTGAGTGGTTTCTTTGCACGTAGATTGCATCCTGCGGTAAAGAGATCCAATTGTCAAGAATGAGTGTAGTAGCCTGCATGCTAATATGGGCACACGGCGACAAACCGGTGTAACTAGGTTGCCGCTAGATGGTGTCGTTGGGTACAAAGCAGTCAAAGTCCAGAGGAGATATGAGCACGAGTAACAAGATAGTACAGTAGACACAGAGAGATCAAGGTGTCGGTTGGGGGAAGTAGGGTATCCTGGCAAGCTCCTTCACTTCCGCTGGGGAGGACGGCAGACGTTTCCACACTTTTCCTTCCTTTACCATCTCTCCGACTTTCTTCTCGGGGATCGGGAGCTCCTCTGGGCTTGTGACCCATCCATGCCAGAGCCAGCAGGATAGCGTCGGCACTGGATTCTTCCAGTTCGCCACTGAGTTCCACTCGGCTTCCTTGGGTGTCAGCCACTGCAAGGGGAAGGTGGACCAGGAGACACAATCATCAAAGTCGAAGGAGTAAGAGACAAACAGAAACCCTTCAAAAGGACGCCCAAAGATTTCACAAAGTGCGCGTTCCCGCTTGCGATCGAAACTGCCCTTTTCCCAATACTCGCGCGCCTGAGGAAAGATTTCCATGAATTTGCTGTAATTGTCAACGATTGCATCATGGAGTGTGAACTCCTTTGCAGGATTGCCGCCACAATCGAGGCGGTATAGAAAGCGAAAAGAAATCATCTGGGTTTCAGGATCGATAGGAGGATCGGCCATCTTGCGCATGGAGTAGATAGTTCTCACAACACTGTCGTTGTGTATCTCGAGGAAATCCGTGAACACCGCGTAACGTTCAATGGTCGGTGGGAGGTCCTTTGGCAAGGACGGGTGGCGTTGATCGTCCGAGCGAGCAGCATCCTTCTGTCTCTCCTGAAGGCGAATGCATCCGGGTCTGTAGTCAAGTTTAGTATTGTGCGTCATAAAGCTGGAGGCGCAACGCACTTGTGGATTTTCCAATCCTGATGTTGGCACTGTCTCGTGCGATACAGCATCGTCTTGCGCCCAGAACAAACCGACCATCTCTGTCCTGGAGGAGGGCGGGCACCACACCTAGTACAGGAGCCGTATTTGTCGCGAACGAGCTTGTAGGATGCGCAAGATTGAAATTCGTTAGCGAGCGACATGGTGTTGAGGACGAAGTTGGGGATGGGGTTCGCGACGTGGTAAACTTGAAAGAGATCGATGGAAGGACATGTGTCACTAAATGACCCGTGGATCAAGAGGCACATAGATTTCGTGAGATACTCGTGATGATGCCGTTTTCGTTGAGGCACTACCGTGTCCTTGAGAGCAACGATGACATAGACAAATCCCCACGGTCAGATGCAAGCTTAGGTGCATCGCACATGTACTCTGGTTGTGTAGAATCATGATGATTGCCTCTAGTACCATAACCACGCCTTTAGTAGTAACGCATGATCATCAAAACGAAATTGGCTCGCACTAATATCATCCTCTCTCTCGAAAACACGCCCTTCCTCTACACTCCAACACGTGGATGATTGTCGACGCCGTTTTCTTGCGAGATCTTCGTGCAGCGACTGCCGCCATGGCCTGCCTCCCACTGGAGGAACCATTGTGGGCGACGTGGTGAGTTCGGGACTCTGCCAAGATCTCCTCCTCAGCTCCTTCTGCTTACGTGCCTCCACCTCAATCCCACTCCGATCAGCCTCCAAAACCCTGATGCGTGCTTGTAATGCTCTGCAGGTGGTCGCCATCTCGGCGATGAGCGCGCGGTATGCCTCCATTTCGACCTTTCGCTGCTCCTCCAACTCTTTGACCCTCATCTGCAGCAGCCGTAGTTTGTTCGAAGGGTCTGTGGCTGCGAAGGACTTATGTGGTTCGCTCCGCCATCGTCTGTGCTTGGAAGAAAGGCGTGATGTGTGTGACGGCATGTCCTCCCTGCAGATTTGTGTGGGATGGGGCGCGTCGATGTTCCCGTCATTTATGTATAACGCACGCATTCATGCGCGGTAGACGCGGTGGTAAAGCGTGGATAGAGACAGCACCTGAGAAGAGTTGAAAGTAAGATACACATTCACTGAGACCATCCATGACTACTTGCCTGCCTACGCGTGCGGTTCGCATTGTAACCGACGGTTCACGAAATCACGGGTGCCATGTGTTGGCAGCCCCATCCGCAACCGCGGCTGTCAGCTAATTTGACAGTCACCAGCAGTCACCATGTCGTTAGTACCAGGAGAGCAATTCGTGTGGGATTCTATGCTGTCTGATTGAGACTTGACAGTGAAGCGGTAGATTGAGGATAAATGTGTTTTGCGCGACGTTGAATGATCAGAGCAAGGTCCAAGGAAAAGAGTTTCGGAGAGGAAGGGGATGGGCGCTAGCGAAACGCGCAGATCGCTTGCGCGCCTAGATCAAAATCTCGGGTCTGCAATATTATTTCTTTCGTCATGTTCTCGGACCCGGATTGTGTACTTTGACTGTGACTGACTCTCTTGCAGCTCTTTAATACCCTGCTGCGACCAATCGCGTCTAAGCACAAGCTCACAGATACCATGAGCGCACCAGACGCAGTCAATATCCGCAACGTGACGACCATCGGTCATGTCGACCATGGCAAGACCACGCTGATGGACGCTTTACTAGCTGCAAACAACATTATATCGTCTCGCATGGCCGGCAAGATTCGTTATATGGACAGTCGAGAGGACGAACAGGAACGAGGGATCACCATGGAAAGTAGTGCTGTGTCGCTGCGATTCACGGTCATGGAGAGAGCGGCGGACGGTGGTGCGTAGCATCGTTTATTTTTCCATAAGAATAGATGATGGACTCTACTAGGAAGTTCTCCCAAGACTTATGTCGTCAATATGATCGATACACCTGGACACGTTGACTTTTCAAGCGAGGTCTCTACCGCCTCGCGTCTTTGCGATGGTGCATTAGTTCTGGTCGATGTAGTGGAGGGTGTTTGTACTCAGGCAAGTACTTCCCATATGTCACTGCCAAATGTACTAACTTCATCGACCAAAGACCATCACTGTCCTAAGGCAGGCCTGGCAAGATCGCCTGCGTCCCATCCTAGTGATTAACAAATTCGATCGTCTCATCACGGAGCTCAAGCTCGCACCCATAGAGGCCTACCATCATTTATCCCAACTCATAGAACAGGTCAATGCTGTGATGGGAAGTTTCTTTGCTGGAGACCGAATGGAGGACGACTTGCGCTGGAGAGAGGAACGTGAACGGAGGCTTGCCGAGAAGAAAGAGAGCCATGCCGACGAAGTCGACGCACATGCTCACGATAGCGACGAGTTCCAGGAGAAGGATGACGAAGATATCTACTTTGCACCAGAGAAGGGCAACGTGATATTCGCATCCGCTATCGACGGCTGGGGTTTCCGTGTGGGCAAGTTCGCGCACCTCTACTCTGTTAAGCTTGGGATGAAGGAGACTAACTTGCGCACCGTACTATGGGGAGACTTCTACCTCGATCCCAAGACGAAGAGGGTCATCAGTTACAAACATCTGCGCGGCCGTGCACTGAAGCCTCTTTTCGTGCAATTCGTTCTTGAAAATATCTGGGCCGTCTATGATGCGGTTGTCACCAACCCGTATGTGACCCTCAATTTATCAGGGTGCTATCATTCTGATATAAATCACAGAAATCCTGACAAGGTGGCGAAAATTGTCACCGCTTTGGATCTCAAAATCCCGGCTCGCGACTTGAAGTCGAAAGATACTCGGCAACTACTTTCCCTTATCTTCTCCCAATGGCTATCACTGTCGACCTGCGTCATCCAATGCATAGTCGACATCGTACCTCCACCGTCGGTCGCACAGCAGACTCGCATACCGAAGATGCTGTATCCCGACATATACGATGCTTCCATCGAACCGAAGAACAAACTAGAAGAAAACCTCTACTCATGCGATGCTGCATCAAACGCGAATGTCGTTGCGTTTGTGAGCAAGATGTTTGCAGTGCCAACAGAAGACCTGCCGGAGAACAAGGTGAAGCCAGCAACCGCCGACGAGTTGAGAGCCAGGGCGAAAGCAGCTCGTGAGGCGAGAGAGGAGGCCAAAAACAATCCGGACGGGGTTGCAGAGGAACCCGTCTCTACTCCACTCGAAGAGACACTTGAGCAACTGCAAGTGACCGACGATACTCCTAACAAACCGCAGGACGAAGAGGTCTTAGTCGGTTTCGCGCGCATTTACTCTGGCACAATCCGGAAAGGCTCGACTATTGCGTGTATACTACCTAAGTATAACAACGCCTACAGCCCTACGCACTCCCGCAACAAACGCCACATCGTGATGGCGGAGGTAGAAGGGCTGTATGTGATGATGGGGAGGGAGCTCGTGAGTGTCGAGAGCGTGCGTGCAGGTAACGTTTTTGCCATAAAGGGGTTGGAAGGCAAGGTGTGGCGCAATGCGACTCTGTGCGCTCCGGACGAGGAGGGTGTCCGTGATACAGCGGACCTCTCGCAGCTAGCGGACAGTATCGTGAATCTGGGCGGTATCCAACGAATGGTGAGTCCCACTTTGTATCGGAGCGCTGTCACCGCTGATCGCCGTCCAGGCGGCGCCGATCGTGCGAGTCGCTCTCGAGCCAGAAACTCCGTCCGACATGCCCAAATTGATCAGCGGCTTGAAGCTGCTCGCTCAAGCTGATCCTTGTGTGGAGACATTCCAGCAACAGACGGGAGAGCATGTCATTTTGACTGCCGGTGAACTACATCTGGAGGTATGTCCACATATACGCTGCTCGTCGAGAACGAGTTCTCACAGGGATACAGAGATGCTTGAAAGATCTGCGCGAGCGGTTCGCGAAAATAGAGATACAAGCATCAAAGCCTATCGTGCCGTTCAGAGAAACAGCTATCAAAGGCGTTGGTACGTCCACGCATGTATCAAAGGTTGTCATTCGCCCGCTCATGTCGTATAATTTTAGACATGCCTCCTCCGAAATTTGGCGGTACAAAACGCGGAACTGTGTCCGGAAGCAGTGCACATAACCTGGTGAAATTCACCATCCGCGCAGCGCCTATGCCAAGAAAATTATGGGATTTCTTGCAAGACAACCTCGCCATTTTGCTCCGCTTGCGGCAAGAACGTCAATCCCGAGAAGAGAACATCGTTCCTCAAACATCAAACCCCGAAGATCATGAAGAGCAGGAAGAGGATGAGATTGATCTGCAAGGAGAGATCATCAAACGGCCCACTGTCAAGCCAGACGAGTTCTGGCAGGTCTTCCAGGAGAAGTGTTCGGAGATAGGAGGAGAATGGGCAGGCGTTGTGGACCAGATTATGGCATTCGGCCCACAAAGAGCCGGAACCTGTCTGCTGATTGATAGCAGAACGGATGGACAGCCACCAAACTCGTAAGTCCTTGTTGTCCATAGGTACGCTGTCTAACAACTGTCTAGGTTGAGGAAACGACTCGGGCGACTCAGAACAGGCGACGCGGAGAAAAAGACTGCAGACGTTGGACGAGACTTTGATAACCACCTAGAGTCAGGGTTCCAGCTAGCCACGTTCCAGGGCCCCCTTTGCGCGGAACCTGTAGAAGGGATGGCATACTTCGTGGAGTCTCTCGAGGTTGATCGCGATGGGATTGAACAGGAACAGGGTACGCGATCATGAAATCTGCTGTGAGAGAAGAATTAGCTGACAGTCAATCAGAACGGAACCGGATGGTTCAAATCGCTGGTTCATTCATCTCAGCGGTGAGGGATGCTTGTCGAAACGGGTTGCTAGACTGGTCGCCGAGGTTGATGCTCGCCATGTATGAGTGTGACATACAAGCTTCTAGTGAGTCACATGTTCCTTGTCATACCTTGAAATATCTGAATAGCGTTGCAGCGGAAGTCCTGGGAAAGGTATACGGTGTTGTGGCGAGACGACGAGGTAAGATTGTCGCAGAGGAGATGAAGGAGGGTACAATGTTCTTCACTATCCGGTCCCTGCTCCCTGTGGTAGAGAGTTTCGGCTTCCCAGATGGTAAGCCTCATGCCATGTCATGTAGAAAGTGTAATCTAATCTGTCTCGCTATGCAGAAATACGGAAGCGTACCTCGGGTGCTGCAAGTCCACAGCTTGTTTTCAGCGGGTATGTGCTATCAATGCTGTATCCTTTTGTCTCTCCTGACAGCGGATGCTCGTAGGTACGAAATGCTTGACCAGGACCCATTCTGGGTACCTACCACGGAAGAAGAACTAGAGGATCTTGGTGAGAAAGCTGACAGAGCCAACGTCGCCAAGGCATATATGGATGCCGTACGTGAGAGGAAAGGGATGTTCGTGGACCGAAAGATCGTAGAGTTTGCGGAAAAGCAGAGAACACTGAAACGATGAGCGGGATTCAGGCGTTTGTGTCATCCTTGTATTATATGCCCAAGCGATACCAAGCTATATGAGGGTCAAAGATAGCTCTGAATGCGGTGTGAGGTTAATACTTGGTTCATACTGTTCTTTTGTTCTGCCGCTCAATTAAGGACGCAAATCTGTTGGTTAGTAGCCACGTGGCGTGGAACTGGCCGAGATGGGAGGCTGCAACGTCCGAGTCCGCCAAAACTGCCCAACAAACCTCTCTCATCCCATCCATCACCTCCTCGTCGCTGAGCACTGTACTCTGGCCTTTCACTGTCGAGTCCTCCGCTAGGAGGTCTTTGTCTCTCACGGCATGGATACCGCCATATATGCCGCACAACGAATGGCCCTAGTCCCCCCTCAAGGCGCTTCCTCCATGCCTGAATCCAGCAATCAATCCCAGGGCGAGGATGAGCAATACATCTCTACCTTCTTCTGTAAAGCTCTCTACGACTACCAGTCCAACGACGCTTCATCGCTATCCTTCCGCAAGAACGACATCATCGAGGTTCTCACCCGACTGGACTCTGGGTGGTGGGACGGTCTGCTAGGAGACGAGCGAGGGTGGTTTCCTTCAAACTATGTATCCGTCATCTCAGACCAAGAGGCGGAGGTCGCACTATCTCCATCAGCCTACGATGGTGCGCAGGCGACTCCTCCAGATGACACGATGCTCGACATGGGTGATACCATGTCTAGAGCGCTCTCTGAATCCGACCGTGACGGAGACTGGTTAGAGCGGGACGCAGACTTCTCTGTGCCAAGTCAGCGCACAGACGGACATAGTAGTGCGGGAGGTAGTAACGGGACACAGCATCATGACTTTTGGGTGCCTCAGTTTGGGGCTGATGGTCGAGTGAGTACAGACCTCGCTCAATACAGCGCTTGACATCATTGACCTGTATGATCTCTTCACAGATATTCTATGTTAACACGCAAACAGGACAACACTCTCAGGAACTGCCCCAAGAAGCAGAGGAAGACGCAGACCATGAAATTATACCCGGTGCGAGATCTTCAGTTTCACGCAGAACCAATGCCACGAATGGAGTCATTCAAGAAGCTGGCTTCGGAATGCAACGACGTTCAGGCACACCAGAGCCTTGGGTGCGCCGGCTGGCGGACGATGGCATGTCCTACTACTATTTCAACAAGCTGGATGGCTCTCTGTCGTGGACACTCCCCACAGTTGATAGCTCGGGTTCTACTCGCGGAGACGATCTTGCACAAAGGGGGCTACCACAAGCGAGCACTTCAATCCCCAACGGCACTCGCCCTTTGAATGGACTTACTCGTATGCGGTCCGATTCCTCTGTTTCTGCTGCTCGGGAGCGTAGTTACACAACTACGGACCGTATGAGTGTCTATTCAGACGACTCAGACGTGCAGCCTCTAGGTCGTAGTCGTGCCGAGTCAGCCCCCAGCTCGGTGAAACCCGTTAACGGATCTCATCGTAACGAACCCACCGTTCCGACGATTCCAGAGCAGGGAGCAGTCGTAGACCTGACGCCGGCGGAACAGGCAGCAAAGGCCCTTCAACGAGCATTGACCCCACCCGCTCCCGAGTCACCCCTTGACATGTCGCACGATGTACGTGAGGCCATAGCTGGCATCGTCGAGTTTTTGCAGACATCTTCGCCGAGACGACCTGACCATAGTCGTGAGGTGAACAATCGTGTTCTTGCTGTCGTCACCACTGTGCGGAACCTGCTGTACGTCACGGCAACTCCTTCAGGTCATATACCCAGTCATCTATATCCTCGTCATCCTAACGACGCACGATCCGCTGCTTCATCACAAGCCCTGCAAAGTCATCTCAAGGCTGCACAGAGAAAGGTAGCCGGTACGCTCTCGAAATTGGTGCTGTCGGCCCTCGCCATGCAGTACGATCCTGCTCTGTCTGCAAGTGACAAACCGAATCGAATGGAGTCAGACGCCGCTGAATTGGAACGTTCGATCGTGGCGTTCGTCGCTGAGTTACAACACTATCAGCAGGAACATCCTACGAGAGAGACCGATATCAAGAGATTGTACGCGGTCTTTTCTACGAGGCACATTGGCACTGGTATTCCTGGTGCTGGTATGGCAGGGACTTGGAGAGGTTTCGGCTATGGTGCTCTCCCTTCGGGCCACAGCTTCTCGAGACAACCTTTGAACTCCAGTACGCTGACAGATCTGAGGGAGACCGCTGCTACAACGCGTGCTCTACTGGACGCGTTGAAGTCGTCGATGCAACGGACGGATCAGTCTCAAGGTGCGTTTTGTTGATGCTATGATATGGCATCACTAATTGAGTCCTACAGAGCGTATGACGTCCGCCGGATGCTTCGTCGTCGCTTACCTATCGTCTTTTGTGGCGTGCGTATGTGACGTTAACGTCGCGCAACACGTGGATATCGACGCAGTGCGGGCAAGCTCGAGTCGTTCTCCAACTCATATGCAGTATCTGAAAACTATCGAGAAAGGCCGTACCCTGCTGCGTACACTGGAAGCTGCCTGCCAGTGTTTGTACGACGATGCAGCGGCACTCCTCAGCTCGATACAATCCTTGGAACCCCAACAAAGCTCCGTGAAGGAATGGGCAGTACGCGCCTCAAACCTTAGTACTGTTATTGCTACCAACTTAGCGGTAGTGATGGATGCGCTAGATGCTCTGCTTGCTCTAGGGTCGGAGCAAGCCAACCTCGAGCAGAGCACCTATAATGGTGCGATCGAGTGGCGACGTTCTCGACCCAGCATGTTCTTTGGCGACTCTGACGTTGATTTTGGTTCATACCAAAACGAAGAAGACGTAGTGGACATGGAGCTGGCGTTCTCAAGACAAGGAGGGTTCAGAACAGTTCCCCCGGCCATCGACTCGTCATCTACGCTATACAACAACTCATCGCAACATGAGTCAGACACGTCTTTGGATATGTCTGATAGGTCACGCTCAGATGGTGTCGGCGAACCGGTCACACCTACTTGGGCGCCTCACGAGTCATCCGATGCTGGGACACTGGTAGCAGCCACGGATGCGGATGTCGAGGGTGACGCGTTTGACGACGAAAACAGCCCTCTCTTCGATGACGAAGGACGTAAGTCATCTTGACATATCTCCCGCCGAGATTTCATTAACACTTCGATATGCTCAGCGTCAAGTGCGAAATCTCCCCCCAAAGCTGCGAAGCTGTACAAAATTCTGGGTGCCGAAGCCCCTCAGCATTACATCAACCAAGTAAACGCTGATGCTCAGCCTTGGTATCTGCGTCCCAACTATGACCAGTCAGAGATTCTAATAGATCCTGATGGTGGCGTGAGAGCGGGATCTAAACCAGCTCTGATTGAACGTCTTACAGCGCATGAGACAGCAGGTGAGGTTCACTTCAGATGATAGGTTTTGATCGCCGCTGATCATAGGTTCCTGTAGATCCGACATTTGCGAAAAACTTCATGATCACATTCAAGTCGTTCATGAGTTTGGATGAGCTTTTCGATCTCCTCGTGCAGCGATTTTGGATACAACCTCCAGAGACGCTGACCCCCGACGAGCTCGAAATCTGGACCAAGCAGAAGCAGGTCATGATCAGACTGAGGTAAGCCAATTACCTCTTGCGAGAGCGAATGCTGACCTTTCCTTTCACAGAGTATTGAATACTTTCAGAACCATGCTCACGGATGAGGATGTCTTGGAGAAGGAGGATATGTATATCCTGGACAAGATCAAGGAGTTCGTATCCAACCCTGAAGTTAGCAACAGTGTCGCTGCTGCGAAACAACTGGTCGTACTCATTGATCGTGTGGTCAGTCTTACCTTCTACCCTGATATCGGCGGCATATTCTTACGACTGTATAGCAACGAGGAGGCGAAGGTCCCATCAAAACGACGGCCACATCGTCAATGGCTCCTCCCCCGCCTATCTTACCGAAGGCAGCAAAGAAACTGAAACTGCTCGATATCGACCCTCTTGAACTAGCCCGGCAATTAACTCTCATGGAAGGGTCTATGTACAAGAAGATCCGACCTATCGAGTGTCTTCAGCGATCTCGAGAGCAACGGGTTGGGAGAAACACCGATAACATTGCTTCCATTATCCAGCTCAGTAACCGAGTACGTTCGCTCCCCCTTCTCATGATGCTCACCTTATTCATCATTTACCAGATTGCTAATTGGGTAGCGGAATCCGTCCTCGGTAAAGAGGATTCTCGCAAACGGGCTGCTGTAGTAAAGCACTTCATCAATGTCGCGGACGTGAGTTTTCGAATTACACAGCTCGACATGATATTGACGTAATTGATTTGCACATAGCGTTGTCGGCAGATGCAAAACTTTTCTACCATGGTTGCCATCACGTCTGGCTTGAACACTCCTCCTATTCGACGGCTCAAAAGGACGTGGGAACAAGTTAACCAGCGGTTCACTGCGCAACTATCTATATGCGAAGCGACGATTGACTCGAACAAGAACTTCAATAATTACCGTTCGACGCTTGCTAGGATCACGCCACCTTGTGTGCCGTTCATCGGTGAGTTTTGCAACATAATTCTTGATCAATGACACTCAATTATGCTCTACAGGGACGTACCTCACAACGCTGACATTCATCAACGACGGTGCTGAAGATAGGGTCGCTGGCAGCATGATCAACTTCAGGAAGCGTCAGAAAGCAGCGGAGGTCATCCAGGATATCAAGCGTTGGCAGGCAATGCCATATAACCTCCAGGTCGTTCCGACTGTGCTCGCCTTTCTGGAGGAGTCATTCAACAAGTACACGGACGGTGTTGATTATGGCGATCAATTCTGGCATCTCAGTCTGGAACGAGAGCCGCGTGAACGCGAGGACGAGAAGATGGCTCGTCTATTGCAAGAAAGTGGATTCCTATAGGCTGATACCTTTTTCTTTAATCTTCTCATGTACGGGTTCATCGTTAGATTGGTATGTATTCATATTCTATGGCTATCGGGTCTTGCTTTCTGCTGTATCATGTTGCTTCTGCTATGGACTACACTATGGATCTTGTTGAGTACACCTGGCAATATGTTTGTACTGTCACATTGCATCCTCACATCACGATGATCACATCGTTCGACGAAGCGCCAGTCATGTCGCGCGCGCGCGACGCGTGGTTCGCGTCTTGCTTTCATACCATCATCTCGCGTCCCACCTCTGTCTTTGTCCCCATCCTCAATATTTGATACCACGGTGGACAGCTTCTTCCTCAAGACGTACTAGAGGTATACGTCGTTCTGCTGCTGCAGATATGGCAGCTCACGGAGAAGAGGATGGATCGTTCTTCGAGAAGGAACGCGACAGGCTAATTGGAGAAATCACAGCTGTAAGTCGATGCACACCTGCACAGCTGTCAGTAATAATGTGGTTCCCACCCCGTAGGGATTTGAGGAGCTGCTGCCTTCCACGAATGGCCTAAATCGGAAGATGGAAGAAGTACTGGGGATGACCAGGGAATATGAAACAATCGCGTCCCTGTGGCATTCTTTTCATATGTTGATGAGAAGGCAGAAGGATGAGGATGGGCTGTCTGGCCCGGTGGATGCTCAGCCGCAGGGATTGCCTGGGACGGGTGGCCATGTTCTCAAGCCAGGGGCTTCAGAGTAACACTAGTGTATGGTAGGGAATCTCGATGACATCACTCTGTCTCATCACAGGATTGAAACTATATCATTTCGCGTAGAATATTAGGGCCAGGTATCCAGAGTACATGACAGTCGCGACGGGACAGAACACAACGCAATAGAACGTGCAAATAGTCGTCAATATATCATCATGGATTCTCCACTGCTCAGAGTTCTGCCCAGGACGCGACCTAGTTCATGATCGTATCGGTAAATACGCACAGGGAGTAAACCAAAAATTACACTTACCCAGGAGAAACCATTAAACTCAGCCTGGTCGCGGCTTGATAATTGTCCGTGCACGGGAGTGAGCGTTGGTTGCTCTCGTGTGAACTCCTCATCGAAGTTACTGGTATCCGCCGAACCGTTCTGTGAAACAGACGCGCGTTAGCTGATACCAGGACAAGAAGGAAAAGTGGCGTACAATAGTGGGGAAATAAGGTGGTGGAATACGCTTGTTCACCACGTCGTCAAAGTTCACATCCTTGAAGAAAGGATGACGCTTGATCTCTTCCGCGTCCGCTTTGCCAGAACCCAAACGGCGAGCAGGATCACGTGTAAGCAACTGTAAACAAGTTTAGCGACTGAAACGAATGAAGCACGATAAGATGTAGACCTTTTGCAGTATGGACACTGCGTCTCTGGGCATGGTGATAGGGTACAGAGGCTCGTCCTCAAGGATGGCATCGAATATTTCGTCTTCATCATCTCCACGGAAAGGCGATTGACCGAGCAGCATCTCGTACATCAAAACACCAAACGCCCACCAGTCGACAGCACGACCGTATCTTTGCTCCAGCAAAATCTTGAAATGCGAGCTGTCATTGACGAATCCATCACATGTGACAATAGAAAGCGTACCTCCGGGGCCATGAATTCGGGAGTACCGCAAAATGTGCTCGTTGTGGAACCGTACCACATCTCCTCTTTGCAAAGACCATAATCGGCAACCTTTACATGGCCGTCCGTCGTGAGAAGGATATTGTCCAACTTCAAATCACTAGAGATCCTCGTCAGGAGAGGAACAGAGTTGTTAAGCATACCGTGCTCACCGGTATATGATACCATTAGCGTGGAAGTACTCCAAAGCCAAGAGCACTTCACAGGCGTAGAATTTGGCTTGTCGCAACGAGAACTGTTTGCGCTGAATGTGCAACATCAAATCTCCTCCGCTGACGTACTCCATGACAAAGTATACGCGAGTTTCTGTTTGGAAACATGAGTGCAGACCAAGCAGGAACGGATGGCGTTCCCTAGCAGCAGCCAAGAATACACGTTTCTCCGAGCGCGTGCTTACAACAAGGTTAGCTAGATCTAAAAGATTATGAGAGTGTCGCCAACCTTTCGACTTCATCGTTGTCGATGATGAACTCCTTCTTCAACACCTTGATGGCCCATAACTTATTTGAGGCCTTCTCCTCTGCTAACATAACTTTACCAAAGTTACCTTTACCGAGCACCGCCAGGAAATTGAAGTCATCGAGACCAACTTTACGCTTCCGAGCTGCAGGAGGGGCACGGAATTGCTGTTGTGGCATCTGTTGTGATGTAGGTGGCAACGAAACTTGCATCTCGGGTGGCGAAGTACGCAGCGGCGCTATTTGCCCTTGGGTGAGTACAGGTGACGCTCCAGGGTATTGCTTCTGAGGGGGCATTTGAGATTGTGAAGGAGGTCGCTTTTCAAGCGCAGCGTCAGTTGTTGTACAACTACGCATCGCAATAACTAGGGCTCACCTGATAGTACCCATCTTGCTCGTAGCCAGTCGAAGCACGGCCTGCGTGTGCAGGAGGTTGCATGGGTTCGCCGGGGTATGTTGGCCTGCTCGGTGGTAACGGGCGCATAGCAGATGGCGGAGTGCCCGGAGGATAAGGCCCGGCTTGCTGCTGCATCTGCGCCTGCAGACGCATGTCCGCTCGCATATCTTTGGGTGGGCTCTGTGGAGGCGCAACCTGGCGCCCATAGCCGTAGTCTGAGGTCTTCGGTGGCAGAGGCGGTTCGCCGCCAGTTAGAGCCAGGCGTCCCATGTCCGCGCCGACATGATCCATCTCATTCGGCGCGCCAGGGTATGGAGATACCTGCGTCTGCGATGGCGTGCTTGGCGCGGCTGGGCGTTGTGCGCGACCGGTACGAGCTTTGTTGATATCCTTCCAGTCGCGCAAAAGGATGTTGGCAGTCTCCATAGACATACCACAAAAGTCAGGGACAAGGTGGGCACAGTTCGCGTGGCATGTGATGTCGCATTCAGTACACCTGCGCGCATTCTTACGGCCCAGAGGGAGCATATAACCACAGTGACAACACCAGTTGGCACCAATATTGGTGATAGGCTCGAACCGATGAGGTATACGGTGATTGATCTTCTCGGCGTCGTCGTCCTATAACGCAATGAGCACAAGACACGTCTGATAGTCGTTGTAAAAATGCTTACCCCTGTATTCGACTTCGAGATACACTTTGTGACAACTTTCTCGTAACATTTCTTGTGACATGTGTATCGACAATCCTCGCACTGATATCCAACCGCGTTGAGTAGGAATTCGTTGCAGAAAGCGCAAAGAATAATCTGGTAGAACTGTCGTTGAACGAACTTGTGTCCATTCATTTCATGGACTTCATCCTTCCGCTTGCGAACAGCACCCTGGCGACCAAGACCACCAGGCGCATCAAGAGGACGCTTGCGGACGTTCTCCTTGACTGAGATCCTTCAGTTAGCAGGTGCAATACGGATATGGACGCTATAACGTACTGAAGTTCAGATGAAGAGCGATCGCGCCAGCGGGCTCGGCCGCAAACCACGCGTCGATACCTTCAGAACCAGGCTGACTAGAGAATGCTGAACCTTGTGGCATCACTCGGTTGTCACCGAACCCAATTGGGGAGTTCATATCGCCGGCACCCATCTGTCCTGTCTGACTAGGCACGTTGCCATCGCCACTCATAGCCCCCGCCGTCACCCAGCCACCTTGCCCACTTTCCATCATTACCTTCTGCCGCCTCTGCGCCTCCACAAGGTCGCTGATCTTGATCCATAGCAAACCGATAGGAACCGGGTGGACCTCGCCCACTTGTTTGTCGAAGATGGCAATTTCGACCTCGTTGGCTTTGTCCACGGTAATCTCAAAATCCTCCGACCAGCGGTCGGTGCGCGAGGGGTGCGATCGTGCCCTTTGAGTGTCTTCCACTTTGAATGACACGTACGTCTCCACGATTTTGGATGAACGTGATCGGCCAGTCGCAACAATAGGAGCGTGATCGAGCTCGCGAGCACCTTTCAGCGTGATTTGGAGTTTACCAGACAAGGGCTTGCGCAGATTATCTTTTCGTTCTCCTTCGCCAGGCCCGGCAGCATCGGTAACTAGACAGTAGTGAGCAAATATAGTTATTCGCATGGTCCGGAGGGCGTACCATCGTCTTCCTCTTCTGTGTCATCGAGGATATAGAGGGTCTTGTAGCGTTTGAGCGCAGTCTGCAGTAGCTGTATTTTTCTTTCGCTCTCTACTCTTTTGCTCTCCGCATCAGCTTTCGATTTCTTGTCGCCGTCGGCCTGATAAAGCTTTGCCATCTTATCGATACCTTTCTTATACTCCCTTTCCACTTGTAGCTTGAACTCAAGTTGATGAAGCATGCGTGAGATCTTGGCGGTTGTATGTGGCGTGTCCGCCTTGATAAGGTCGAGATTGGAATATTTGACCTTTGGAGGACCCATGGCTTCGTCGTATGAAGGACCGCCACCTGCTGGACGCAGCTCCGGCGAAGATGGCCCACGAGCGCCGGCAGGATAACTGGACGAGCCAGCGGCCTAGATAGAGCGGTGAACAAGGCGAATTCAGATGGTAGACGTCAAGTAGTGAAGAAAAGACGTACCTGAGAGCCCATACTACCAGATCTCGAATGATCAGCACGTTGCGCCTGCATCATTTTACGGGACTGCAGCTCGCGAAGGGTATCCTCGAAATAGGAGAGAGAGCGTTCTGCCTCACGTATGGCAGCATCGTTTCTTCTCAAAACGTCAGGATTGGTAGTAGCCTGGCTGAGGATGCGCGATGCCTCGAGCACCTTGCGCTCGGTCTGTATCCGCTTGTAGACATCCTGTATCTTCTGGTCTAGCTCGTGCGACTGCCACATCGTCAGTTAACGATCAGAGAGGGAGATGGGGAGACTTGCCATGACCGCTCTAATATACTAAATCGCCCTAAGACGGGGGGCGTTGTAAAGAGCAAAAGAGAAAGAAAGAGAGGACGTGTTGAGGGTCTTTGGAAGCGGTACTCTCGAGAGGCGGTGATCTGTGTGCATCTGCTTGGATCGCCTTTCTCGGTTCATATTATTATCCCACATTAAGTCGCTTGTCAACTATAATTAATCTCCAAATTAATTCTTCCCACGGCTCTCTCCCCGCCACTCTGAGCATGCCGACAATAC
Organism: Phlebia tremellosa; assembly: GCA_011032875.1. Classification (NCBI taxonomy): domain Eukaryota; kingdom Fungi; phylum Basidiomycota; class Agaricomycetes; order Polyporales; family Meruliaceae; genus Phlebia; species Phlebia tremellosa. The sequence goes on along the minus strand of JAAIFI010000117.1, from coordinate 40,952 downwards.
GCTACAGCTCGAGAATCAAAGTCTCAGATGAGAGCTTCAGCCTTGCGCTCAATACCGTCCATTGTCTGCGATTTGGCTCGTCAGACGAGCCAATAAAAGTTGTAGGACGATTACCAGACGCTGATGTCTTTCTAGAGTCTGACTTGGTCCTCTCGGTCTCGGGCTTACAACAAAACACCAGAGTACATGGCGCTGAGATGCAAAGCTCGTTTCCAGCGCAGCACCTCTCAAACTTTCTGAAGACGGTATGTGCTCGTGTGGCACCCGCACGTAGCATCCTTACGTACTCTTTGACCTGGCACAGAATACTGCAAAACTCGGACTAAGCACCGTCTCTGACATATATATCGACCGAGAAGACGGCTTAGCAAAAAGTTCGCCGCGTTTCTCTAGTGTGGGGTCTTGCATTAACATGCACGGCAGTGACTCTATCGCCCGCACGCGCATACAAAGCTGAGAGCGGGTCACCTAGACTGTATCTGCGGTCTCTTGACTTGGTCTACCATTTTCGTCCGGAGAAAGCATGTGAAGGCACCGGTGAGTGTGACTTCCGTAAGAACGCGTGGTGTGACGGGGCCCCAGATGGCGCATAGGTTTTAAGATTTTCTCCGGACAACCATATCTCCCCTATGCCACAGTCCTGGACCAGATTCTGAAGAAGTTCGCCACTCATCTGTTCAGGTGCGAGAATTCTGTTTTTGTATCCAGATTCTCGGAGATTCAGTCTCGCAGGAGATATCCCATCGTCTTCGGACCTTGGAGTGAAGTGAGTCGTCTCTGCGTGGCCTCGACTATGCTAACCTCGTTGCGAGAAGAAGCTAGAAGCCGAACACATGTTCTTCCGGCCGTTGGGTCGCTCACTGTGCAACATCGTGGATCGTTCCTGTAATCGAGCGTTTCGCAAAGCCTCTAAGCATATCCTGATCGTACGCAATTCCTCTACTGTTTTAATCCCTACTGACGGCAAGTAGAACCTGGAGTCCCAAGATGAAGCTATGGACGAGGCAGTGCGGAATCACATTTCAGAATGTCTAGGAATGGCCTTTCCTCAACGGAAAGAGATTGGAGACGACATGAATCGAGAAGATGTTCTGATAGCCTCCTTGTCGAGGCTACTGCGCCTTCGTATCCGGCCTCCTCGCTTTAAGGTGATCGTGACACAGATCTCGTCTGTTCGGCAGTCGATCTCACACTATATGCAGGGTTTCGAGTCCGTCCAAACATTCGCCAGTACCGATACGACGTTTGAACTAGCAGAGGAAGCAGCGGTCGCCGGAGCCATACCTGCTATAAATACCAACGTGCTCCGATGGGAAGATCTACCGGTACCCGAGTCTGATTTGCTTAGCGATGATGACGACATCGAATACCAGGACGTTTTGGACGTGGACAGCACAGACGAATGGGACAGCAGTCGACTCGAAGACGGGATTCAAGAAAACTCAGATGACTGGCTATTCAAACCATTACAGTCAGATTCCGGGTCGGTCGCGAACGATCACGCAGATGAAGACACAGACGATTTTGTTCAAGACATATACTCCCAAGAGGATGATGTAGACAGATCTCCTCTCAGCTCGCAGGCTGACTCCCTTCTGGTTTTGTCTTTCTCTGGATGGTGTGAATAATGCACTGACAGAATTTCCTTCCAGACACCTCTGGACAGCCAGGAACAGCCCGGTGCCTATCATGAACCCAGCTTCCTTGTTTCCTATGATCATGACTTGCTTCCGGATGAAGAATACGACTCTCTACTGCTTGATTCTAACGGCGACGGCTATCTTAACACCTACTACAGCCCGCATCCTACTTGCGACAACAATCTTCTGGAGAGTCTATCTTACAACATCCTCTCTCCCGCAGTGCCGAGCTCTCCCCTCAGTGATCCTGTTGATGTCAACTACAAGTCATCTTCTGGCAATGAATTTCAGTTATCGGAAGACGCGGACGACACTTCCGGCGACTATGCTTTCAACAACGACGCGGACCATAGCGATCTACTAGAAACACGTTCTGAGTTCGACGGCTCACCCGAATTACAAAACGACACCTTGACTCAACCTTCAGAGATAAACATCCATAACGATGATATATCGCAGAATTTTACTGCAAGCGACCCTCTACGGTTGGACAAAATCGATTCCGCAATATGCTGGCAGGAAGAGGAAGACCTTGATATATGCTGGCAGGAGGACGAAAGCCTCGCTATCTATCGCTCTTGAGCGCACCTCTGTATACAACGTACACGTCTCCTACACGTTCAAAGTCTCGGTTTGTGCAGTGTCGTCTTTCTATGCTGGAAATTAGGATACAACTACAATACAAAAAATAATTAGGCAATATTGCGTGAACAGCTCGTGTTTCATCGCGACAAATCAGCTGGAAAATGAAACAACACAGCATTGCTCGATGGGCATCGCATGACGAGACAGGTCCGTGGATGGATGGATGGAAAACAAGATAAATTGTCGTATGGGATTGGTGCGCGACAAGCAATGCAATCTGTGCTAACACGCGCCCATCCTGATTCTATGATACTTTGGCAGATTCGGAAAAGTGGCCTGTCCGTGGCTTTTCGTTCTGATGTGGCGCGTCGGAGTCGCCAGCTGGTTTGTCTTTGAAGGTAAGAAGATCATACAGAGAGGCAATTTGGTCCCCCTGTGGTGCTGTGATGAGAAAATCTTGCCACAATGAGAAGGATCTGAGCTTACCTTCTGTTCCAGGACGTCGATCACTTCCCGCAGATGCTCTGCGAGCACATTTCGCTTGGCGACGTTAGAAACAGGGTCAATAACCTTGTACTGGTCCGCAAGCTCGATGTAGATCCTGTGAAAAGAAAGGTCAGTACATGTCTCATCCACACAATGGCTGTGACGTACTCTTTGTAGTGTGTAAAATCGTCTTCTAACTCCCTCAGGACCCTTGCTAGTACCGTTTGAGGAGGGAGACGTGTTTGATCTGGCGTATACGCTCGCTCCTTGCCCTTGCTGCTCGACCACCGTCTCTGCGTACGCACATCGTCCCAGCCTTGAACGGGGCCACCTTCATTCCCACCCTCAGCCTCAGCATCCCGTAGGCGCTCTTTCAAGTCGCGTTGATCAAACACGTCTGGGCCCCATGTCCCGTTCTTCTGCGCACCTTTACGACGCTGACGGCGACTGCACACCGTGCACGTATTGGCGTGGTGGTCCGGCGCAGAGAAGAACAGGCGCTCCAGATAAGCACCACGTATCTGAGGAAATGGTGGTTCTGCATCCGCGGCGTCTGGTGGTGGCTTTTTGTGTGCAGTGTCGGACGCGGATTTAGGACGACCGGTTTGGGTAGGGGAGGATGCACGGGCACCCTGGTGATGCGGTGCGCCGCGCCGCGCTGAAGGCGACGGAGCCCTGGTAGCCCCCGATATACGAACTTGGGGAGCAGCTTCCGCGTCAGAATCTTCTGAGTCGTCAGGTTCTTGCCGGGACCCGTTCCACTCACCCCGTACGCCAGTTAAAGAAGGTGCGGGGGAGCCCCGAGGAATAGACAGCTGCGAATGAGAGCGATGCTGCGAGGTTGATGAGGTCGAAACAGAACCAGAGCGTTCTACTCGTCGTTCGGACACCTCTTCAGATATGCGCTCAATTTCTTGACTGTCGATGAAGGGATGATCGGTGATATCGGCCTCGCCGGGAGGAGAGCCTATGGTGGCCTGATCGGTCCGCATGGTCCTGTCAGCGAGACGCGAGCGATGTTGAGGAGAAGGGGTGGGAGATGGATTTGAATGACCGTCATCTGAGGAGGAGTCGTCAGACTCGACAGTTGCCCGCTGCGCAATCGCGGGCGGGTTGGCAAGATCCAGAGATTCTTCCGCTGGTCTCAACATGGACTTCGAGTCGGAGTGAGAGGAACGCGAGTGCTCCGCGGACTGCTCGCGCACTTCTCTCCGCTCCTTGAGGCCTTCCTCAACTACGCCTCGGAGTACTTCAACTTCGCCCCCGAGTCTCTCGACTTCCTGACGGAGATTGTCCACGTCCCGACTCTTGTCTTTCAGTGCGTTCACGTCTGTGTCCCGCAAACTACGGAGCTCTTCAAGGAGACGATGGTGGTCGGCTAATTCGGCAGTCAGGCGTGTCAGATGTCCCTTCAACGTCACGACGAGAGCCTGAAGAGCTGTTGACGAGTCTTGAGTGGCAATTAGAGGTCATGCATGCTGATACTTACCTTTCTGCTCTTCAACAACTTCTTTGTATCTGCTTTTGTCGGCAGCGTCCGAAGCCCTCTCCTCAGCAATCCTGACATTGTTTGCCATCTTTTGTTTCTGTGTCCTGACATCGGCTCGTTGCTGCGTGATCATTTGCTCGCGCTCAAACACTTTGGTACGCTCGCGAGCGACTTCCTGTTTGCATCCATCCAATTCAGCTTCGAGCTCCCGTACACGACGGCGGGATATACTGTTCTCCGCCTCAAGATGAGCAAGCTTCGCTTGGACGAGAGTCAAAGTCGCAGCAAGACGACCTAGCGGCAACGATATTGGATGTCATTCGTGGATGAGTAGTATAGGTGGGATACTCACTACTGATCTCGGCATCGTCTTTGGCATCGTACCCAAGGTACTCCAATCGGGCGCGGGCAGGAGATTCAATAGCACTTGTTAAGCCTGTCACGTCGGGGAGGCGTACTCTGTCGCGGAACGGAGTGCGCAAGCCATTGACTCTGGGATGAGCTGGTTTCGGTTCTCGACCAGTGTATTCTGTTGCGGTCTTTCCCGATGAACGTTTCTTTGAAATCTGAGCAGGGGTTGAACTGTCCACATAGCGTCTGTTTTGATTCATCTCAGATTCAATCTCCCTGTTGACACCCCTAGCCGTTTTCGTGAAGTGTGAAATATCGCCGCCATTAGGAGGCGTTGGAGGAAGGACGTTCACTTCAGGTTCTAAAGCCGTTGCATAAGAGAGGGACTGTTGAGGATAGAGGGCACTAGAAGAGTTGGCCTTACTGCGTGATCTGTAGGTAGGTACGGTTTCTTGGGCGTCGACGACGGTGACCTTGGCCTGTGTGCGCGATGCGCGCCTTCCAGGCTGGGTAGAAGCAGGGGCTGCTGTCTGTCTTGCAGTTACTAGAGGTTGATTGCTTCGAGGCCGCTTGGGGGAGAATGCGACGGAAGAAAGCGCGTCTGATAATGTCGGCCGAGGAGAGAGAGGGGTTTCCGGGCGGGAAGAACTTGATGAAGTGCTAGACGATTGATGACCCGACGGCGGGCGGCGGTGGTGTTTCCTGTTCGCAAATTCTGCGAACTCTGCGCTGTCATCGGCGACGAGAGGATCGAAGTCGACAGCCACCTGTGAGGGTAAAGGTAAGAGAGAACATTTTCACGCGTCGACTACCCGCCCCTGCGACATATAGGAGAAAGTGGACACACATTTCTGGACTTGGTTTCATCAAGATTGAAAGCGCTGATGCGAGATGTGATTCCTGCTACTATACCCTGCAGAGGTCGGTCAGGGTCATATTCAGCCCCACTCAGACTGATATCTCTTCGTGCCCCCCTTCCACCCAGGCCGGCACTCAGAGTCAAAGCACTTGCATGATGTGCGGCAGTCGAGATGGTTTGACCCGAGTAAGGATCGACGGCATCTTCATCGTCGACTGTCCGATAAGACCATGCGTTGTAGTGGCTGTTTTCGTCGGGGTCAAAGTGGTCAGGGGAATGTTGGTCGAAAGACGCAAACCCCGTAAATTGTTCGGGCCCCGAGTTGTGTCTGGGAAACTCAACATCCTCGACATCGGGAGAGGAGAGATGTAGAGACAGGTCGGTGTGCTGCAGGTTGTGCTCGAGTTGAATGCGATGCTGCTCGAGCTCGTCTCCTCGAATAGAGATGTCAACATTGGCGTTGGCCTTCCGCCTACTCATTGTGTCAAAGGTGTCGCGATATAAAATAGGTGAAAAATCAAAGGAGGAGAGGAGGACGGGCAAGGAGGAGCATATGGCGGCGACTGAGACTCGGTGCACTGGCCAACTTCAACAACCCCGCGCTCGATCACCTGACCGCGTCCTCGGATTTAGCCGACCCTTGTTTTCTTAGCTCACACACGACGACCACGGCGACGGCGAAATGAGCGACTACGAAGACGACGAGATACACTCAGACGAGCAGCAAGAGGACGACGCGCAAGAGGAGGAGGAGGAGTATGCAGTTGCCGAGGACCGTCTGGGGGCTCCCACTTTCGCGCGGACTGGATTCGACCAATACTTTACTCTCAACCACAAATCCTCTCGCACCTCTGCCAACGTGTTCTCTGACAAGATACCCCCATTAACCTCCCAGGAGTATACGGCCGCCATTGCATCTTCTTCAGGAATCTCGCTGCAAGTTCCATGGCTCCAAACAGCCCGACGCCAGCTGTTTCCCCGTTTCATCACTCAACTCGATGAAGGCTTCAATCTACTCGCGTATGGTGCAGGGTCGAAGCGAGAAGTTCTCAACGCATTTGCAGTACATTTGAATGGACTGCATCGCGACGTGTTTGTCGTGAATGCGTTCAATCCCAGTTGCTCATTGAAAGACGTCCTCACTACGATCGAAAACATGCCTGCTTTACAGGCATTCCCATCTTCCTCTGTCTCCGGCTTAGAAGCTCAAACGCGAAGAATACACAAATTCTTCAGCTTGCATGAGGACGACACCCACATCTACCTCGTTCTTCACAATATTGAGGCTCCGTCGCTGAGGACATCCAAGTCTCAGTCATGTCTATCGCTTCTCGCATCAAGTCCGCGAATACACATCATTGCGTCCGTTGACAACATTGCCTTCCCTCACCTTTGGTCGTTTACAGACACGTTCTCGAGAAAGACCGACGGCCTCGCCAACGCGGATGTCGCGTCATCCGGGGGCTTCTCGTGGTTATTTCATGACCTCACGACACTGGCCCCCTACGACTTCGAGCTTGCCTACGCTGACCGGTCCTCTATCAAAGGAGCTTCGCAGGCGAAGACTTCACGCTCACAGAAAGAAGTGATTGGCACGTCAGCTACCGCTCTTATGACGGAGTCCGCTGCACGGCATATCCTCGTGTCCGTGACCCAGAAGGCCAAGAAGCTGTTCATACTGCTCGGCACGAAGCAGCTGGAGTTGATGGCAGACACAGAGGCTGCGAGCAAGGATCCGCAGCAATTGGCTTTCGACTACAACATGCTGTTCAACATGGCCAGGGATGACTTTATTGCTACCAATGACACTGCGTTGCGAGCTCTTATGAGTGAATTCAAAGACCATGGGTTGATGGCGTCAGTCACGCAAACCGCGGGAGGCAACGAGGCTGTATGGATACCACTGCGGAAAGACGCTTTGAAAAAGATAATGCGGGACCTCAAACAGGAATGACAAGTAGCTAGCGAATATTAGGTTTGAATCCATGCCATGCAATCAAATTCAACTCAAGAGACAGGGACGCCCAAGTACAGCTCTGCAGCGAAGTGTGGCTAGTAAATCCCAGGAATGAGACGATATTTCACCATGTTGGTGTATCGGTGCCAGTCTTCGCCGTATCTGTGCGTGCAAACGTCAGTCATCAGTACCAAACTCCTATTCAAAAGAAATCAAACTCACTTCTTTTCACAGTGTTCCTCGTCGCGCAGCTGTCTGTGGATCAGAAGAACAGCGAAGTAGCTCACGTAGAAGTAAGTGATGGGGGTCTCGAAGCCGGTTGGCAGAGACCAGGCCAACGCCATCAGTAAGTCCCCACTGTCATATATGAGCATTCGTTTCCTGATGAACAATTATGTGCTTACAGGTAGTTGGGGTGACGGCAAAGGCCCCACCATCCTGAAATCAATAGCCTTGTGCCACGCTTAGTCTCGATAGATTTCAGGTCTATGGAGAGGACGAGTTATAGTAAAGAGCAGAGGAAGCCAGTGAAAACACCGTACTCTTGGGGTTCCTGCCGTTTCGGAAATCGTTCTTCTCGCCATTCGCGGCGCGGAAGATGTAGTAACCGGTGAAGTTGACTATGAATATGATGGCGGTCCACACGGGGCCGAGCTCGACTGGATGGAACACCAGGTACCGAGCTTGCAGCGAATACACGAAGGGGACCCAGGCGAGATCACCTACGGCAAGCATGAAGCCAAAGCCGTCTGTGGTGATATCCATCGTGGTAAAGATGGCAGGCTGCGGACGGGCTTGAGATCACAGAATATGATATTGAGAGGTAACGTACACACCTCGTTATAGAGACCATCAGCGATGTACAGCAATTGGAATAGGACCACCAGGATCATAGAGTCTGTAATGTTGCCGCCACGACGGACAGCTTGCTCGCAAGCCAGACTGATATCGATAAGCCCCCAAAGGATGAGGCCGGGGCGCAGCTCATTGAAAGACTTGATGTCGAATGAGCCGATTGAAGGGTTCAATTCACGACCAATGAAGAACTTGATGGCGTTTCGTCAGCATATAGCTCTTGGGACAGTATAAATCACGTACGTCGTAGATAGGATTACCGGTATTTCCACCTAGGGCGAGAAGCTTATTCCCTGAAAACGAAGATAGATACAACGCGATTCCTTGGAAGACGGACATCAAGATAGCAGCACTGGCAAATCCGACCCATCTCTCGTAGATGAAGGTGAAGGATTGTGCACCAAACTGCCAGATCAACCCGGCTGTTATGCCCATGCAAAGCAGGAACGTCTGGAATGCTGTATGATAAATGAGCGCCACTGACATGTAAACGACAAACGTGTGATGACGCACCGTTGATTTTGTACTTCTTCTTGCTGCCATCGCGTAGTGGTGTTCCTTCGATCCAGTCGCCTGGAAGGACCAACCACGCGACGACGCAGAACGCGTACCACGCGAGGTACATGGTGGCTGCCTTGGAGTCCCACAGGGACTTCCAAAAGTCATAGTTAGACAATGCGGCCTTCGTCGCTGGCCAAATTGCGTCTAAAGGAGGTGGACATCCGCCTGAGGTCTCTGAACATCCGAAATACAACGCGTAGGTGGTGGCGGGCACGGAGATCGTGATGAAGAGCGCTCCAAGTGGACCGAGGAACTCGTAGCTCGTTGTGCGCGGGTTGAGGTCTGCTTTTGCGACTGCCATGGTGGTAGCCAGGAGAGTGTGAGAGAGCACGGGGGCTCAGGAGAGATCGACTGCGTAAAGGATTATATGGTCGCGGGAAGAGAGAGACGCGGTAAACACGGATGGTACGATCGAGGCGCGGAGGTATTATTTTGTGCCACAAGGGGACTTACTTGTCCCAATAAGGCTTAGCGTGTCTCTCTAAGTGGCTGGGAAATTATTTAGGTCGGCACTTAAATTGGTATGACCACAGGCTATGATCTGCCTTCCGGTTCGTTCGTGGTCAAGCATGAAGTGATGGGTTTCTTCTCTTCCCGGAGACCAGAAGAGCTCGAAGAAAAGCTCAAAGGCGACGCCTCAGTCGTCCAGGTCATTCGTTCAAGATTTGTGCGTTCATCCTCTATCTCTGGTCGTCCTTTTCGCGTCATCTCATCGTGCGCTTCTCACTGCAGTACGGCAAACACAAGGGTAAAGGTCGTGAAGTTATACCAAACCCTGAAGTACTTTCCATTCGCTCTTCCACCGCTCCCTCTTCAGATCTTTCTCGAGACAATCTTTCAACTTATGACTCTGGCAGTCTGCGCCAAGGCGAACGCAGGCCACCTCCTGCACCTGCGTCTCCCCGCGCACGACCTCCAAACCTCACTATCGCTACGGATACTTACCGCACGTCGACTGATGCTATCACGTGAGACCTCAAAGTGTCCTTTCCTTAGCATCAGCCTTACCTTGTTCTCACAGGATTACTCTGGCGCAGCGACTGAACGAGCTCGCTGTAGCCAATTCCCAGGGTCTGTTAGAGTAAGCGTGGGCCGGTATCCTTGTGTGAAAAGCACTCAAATAAACTCATGCTAGCGATGATGAATACCGCCTACTGCGTCAAAACCTCTTTGAACGGCTGGCAGGAGGTTCTACTGTACCGTCCGAGACCCCGCTCGTTCCAGTGGCAGGCCCACCCCGGGAACATGGAGATGGAAGAAGTGCGTGTATCAATCACTATCATCGAAGCAAATCACTAACACACTGTTTCAGAATCGATGTCCACTCATCAACGTGGACCTTCTTCAAACTTCCATGTCCAAACCTCGCGGCCACCCTCTGTTCAATCGAAACGATCCTTTACCTCTTCTGTGTCCGGATTTCTGAAAAGGGCCTCGAGCAGACGAGTCTCTGGGACCTATGAATCCAGGAGTGATGCAGGCAGCGTCTTCTCGTCTCCTCGGACCCCCGACCGTTCAGCGTTCTCCACACCCTCATTATCAAGACCAAGTGAAGCGTCTCTCCGTACAGAGAGCTCGCGTACATACTACGATTCAGATACCCTCGCGTCGAGATACACCAAACTCGATCGCATTCCACTTTCCAAGAGCTTCCGTTCCGACTCTCTTTCTCGTTCTAGTAGTCGGAGCGTGCGACGAGCCCCTTCTATGCCGCCATCTTCTTTCCCGAGTTCGCCTTTGAATTCCGAGGTCCGACTAGCGCAGATGAGTGTCATCGACACTTTAGCAAATGACGAAGAACTGCAAACCGCAAAGGACATTCGAGAGGCCATCGAAAAGATTGAAGCAGAGGGTCGACGATTGCTGGATGCCTTCAACGGTCTCGAGCTCAGCACCCTTGTTCGTCAACAGAGGCGCCCAGGGCACGCACCATTGTCCACAGCTGCTCTACTGCCATCACCGATAGACTCTGAAGCACACTACAAGAACACGTTGTCCCCGCCTGCGTCTATCAGGGGTGGCAAGGATATCGATGCGATGTCGACGCGTTCCGGGGGTTCTGCGCGCACGGCAATATCGAGAAAACGGTCACCGTCCGTTAGTAGCCGAACTCGTCTGCCAAATTCTAGTAGCGCCCCTGTCTTCCAGCCTATCACACTGGGTCGGAAGGGCTCCATATCGTCGATATCGTCAAGAAATCGGAGCGCCACCGCGTCCCAGCTCCCTGGACGCTTCGGATTTGGCAGCACGTCGAGCCTCAACTTGGCCCGCAGTGCGAATCATCTACCACTGGCACCTGTATCTGAAACTGAGGCTTCACAGTCTACACCGATGCGTACTGTCGAGGAGAATATACCCAACTCCCCTGGTGGTGGATCGCAGTATAGTGGGTCTATCAGGCCTGTGGAAGGCGACATCGCGGCGCTGGAGACCGAAATGGCTGACATTCGACGGCGACGCGCCGAAGTGACTGCGCGTTACGAAGCTCGGATCGAATACCTGCGGGCGCGGTTGAAAGGGGCGGAACTGCGGGAAAAGCTAATGAAGAGATAGGTGGGGTTTGTTCACGCTGGACTTAATGTGCTATATATGTTGTGCTCGACGCCCACAGGGAAAGCCTTAGGGTGAATTTACGATGGATGGATATGTTTTTCATGACTAGTACTTCTATATACAAGTAGCTATACCCTGTATAATGTTTCTCTAGATCTGCCTAATCGTTCTATGTGTCTTTTCAAGACTTCTACCTGCTTCTGCTGTGGTCTGCGGTGTTGCCGATCTGCGGCTATCAGTTATGGGCGTCTCGACCTGTAAGGGTTCCTCTCCAGACCCCTTGAGCTGCTTGGTCGTCTTTCTGGTCGTCTTCCACGTTCTCACCGCTCCTGCACTGCGTTTCGACGTGTCTTCGACCATGTCGCATCCTCATGGGCAGTCGGACGATGTCTCCGATGATGCTTCCTCAAGCATGAGTGCCGGAACGACACCCACACACACCAACTTCCCCGGCAGGTTACCGTTCAATCGCAGCGTAAGTCAAGCCTCGCGCTGGTCTGCGATAGACACACCTCAGCACCACCATCAGGGAACTTCCTACTTCCCCTCGTCCGGACGTCCCACTTCTCCCACATCAAGACGCGGTAGTCGCTCTCGCCTCTCGCGCGCCGTTTCCAGTGCCTCCGTTAGCCGTCCTCGCAACAGAAGCACCAGCATCACAAGCTCTGGTGCTCCCGGCAGAGCGTTCAGAGAGGACGGTGGCTTGCTGAGTGAAGAAGAGGAGGAAGACATGGAGGATGAAGAAGCGATGCATGCCGGCGACGTAGAGGACAATGGCGATCATGAGTCCCAGAACGACTCTCAGAGAGAGGAGGATCCCATAACTCTGCGAGAACGTCAATCCCTCATCAATGTAGAGCATCCGTTCGGTCTGCCCATATGGAAACCTGCATTGTACAAGAAATCCCGTTCGGTAACCCGTTACGCGGACCAGGCTCTGCACTCGGTCCCCTCCGCGCAAGCCGAGAGGCACTTACTTCCAGGAAACATATTCTGGACAATAGCGTTCGGCTGGTGGCTCGCTATTGCGTGTCTCTCGGTCTCGGCAGTCCTGTACGTGATTCCGTTCGGAGGCAGGCATTACTCTCCTCTCGTCTATGGTCTGGGGTGGTATATCGCTTGGCCATTTGGAAAATATGTAGAAGGGGATCTGAGCGACCCCTCCGCAGAAGACGAAGAAGCTGCCAATGAGACGAACGGAGTGCTTAACGGTAGTAGCTCTGCGGAGACGATCACACCAACTGAAGCTGCCGGACGTCCAGCAGGAGCACCAAATTCCGTGTATTCTACCATCACACCTCGCAATGCTCAACGCCACGCCTCCGCTGTTTCGTGGGATCCCGCATCTCCAGGGGAGTCAACGGCTCTCCTAGGTAGACCATCACTCGTTCCTTCAAAGTCCTACGGCGCGACACCTTCCTCCTCTAACTACTCCATTGGCGCCTCGAAGCAACAGTCTTCCCTTTGGTTAGGGAAAGCGTTCTACTGGCTTCTCCTCAGTTTCATCATTGCGCCTCTCATGTTTCTCGTATGCACCATCTGCTGGGGTTTGGTGTTCACAGTACCGATGGCAAAGCTCAATTGGGCACTGATCAACTTCTTGTACCAACATCCGGACGCTATTCGCTTCTGCGCAGCGCCGGTTGTCGCGGTTCCTCTCCCTTCCCAGGACGATCAGGAGATCAGGCAGACTGAGACAGCTGAGGGAGAGCAAGAACAAGGACCACCACACGAGGTCCCGGTATCATTCAAGCATGCCAGGCTATCTGCTGGTCAGGCTGCGCCATCTGGTGCTCCCAGATCAACCGTCCTTCTGTGTACTTACCGTGCCTTTGGCTGGAAGTACTACAAATATACAGTCGGAGGCGTCAATATCATGTTCGTCAATCTTCTTCCGATAGTCTTCTTCGTCATCCTGGACGGATTAGTAGTCCTCCCCATCGTCGAACAAAGGGAGCGCGCTGGAAAGCATATACCAGCCATCCTCCATTTCTTGACAGCACGCCCTCTCATCTTCCTGATGAGTCTCGCTAGCGTTATCCCGTTGTCGTACTTCATTGGTATGGCTGTAGCATCAATATCCGCACAGTCATCCATTGGCATGGGTGCCGTCATTAATGCCACCTTCGGTTCAATCATCGAAATTGTACTTTACGCAATCGCTCTCACTGGTCAAAAGGGGCATCTGGTGGAGGGTTCAATCGTGGGCAGCTTGCTGGCGGGTGTTTTGTTGATGCCTGGAGTAAGTATGTGTAGCGGCGCTATCCGGCGGAAGGAGCAGAAATTCAATGCGAAGAGTGCTGGTGTTACCAGCATGTTGCTGATCATGGCGTTCATTGGTACGTTGACACCTACGTTGTTCTACCAAACCTACGGAAGTGTGAGTGCAACATCGTACAGTTATACTGGAATTCATGGAACTCACTTGTCATGTAGTTCCAGCTCGTCTGTGACGGTTGTCCATCCCCAACGACGCTTGCGCCTGGCAAAAGGCCACCTTGGGTTTGCCAGCATTGCTACTACGAACATCCGGATCCCGTGGACGACCCTTTCTACCAGTCCACAGTCAAGACTTTGATGTATTTCTGTGCCATAGTTCTGCTTTTCGTGAGTTATGCCTCAAATGAGTGACTATAAGATGTCTAATCGGTGTTCATTCAGTCCTATCTCATCGGCCTTTGGTTCTCTCTTCGCACGCACGCTTCGCAGATTTGGCAGAACCCCCAACAGCTCCTGCATCCGATGGAAGTATCGTTGGACAATGCTGGAAACCGTATCTCGCTGTATCAGAGGCTTATCCCAGGCACTCTGCAGAGGCACCCGAATCTTCATCGTAAGCCAAGCATAGTGACGACGACGGCTAGTGAGAGTGCGAGCACAGAACCTTCTAGGAGTCAAACTCCAGTACCTCGCGCCTACGAGCCTGCCATCGTTTCCTCCGCTGGTCAACTTAATCCTGCCGGACAAACGCAGCCGGCCGGCCCAGAGACCCGGAGAGTATCTTACGCAAATCCTCCTGCAGTGCAGCAACCAGGATACACACCGCTGCTGGAAAGTGTCGATCATGCGATCAAAGACACTGGTCTTCAACCGCTGCAGCTACCTGGAACTCTAACACCAGAAGACTTTACGAGAGCTGTTGCCGTTGCCACTGTTAGTGCTCTCCGGCACCAGCAGCGTCATGCGCATTCTCCAGGAAGAATACGCACATCTGGGGGCCAGGAAGCTGAGGGTCATGGTGGACATGAGGGACCGTCTTGGAGCAGGACCACAAGTGCCAGTGTGTTGTTGGCATGCACTGCGTTATACGCCGCCATAGCAGGTTCGCTGTTTTGGGTTTGAATAATTGATCTGTGCTGACCCATCCCGTAGAACTCCTCGTCTCAATGGTCGACGTCATCCTCGAAGGATCAGGCATCGACGAGAAATTCTTGGGAGTCACGCTGTTCGCCCTCGTACCGAACACAACAGAGTTTATGAACGCCATCTCCTTCGCAATGAACGGAAACATAGCTTTGAGGTATGCAGAACCTTCCATCGGTCAATTAGGCTTGCTTTCTAATTTGTGATACCAGCATGGAGATTGGATCTGCGTACGCACTGCAAGTATGTTTACTGCAAATACCTGTCATGGTAGCATTCTCTGCTTGGTACGCCCCAGACAAGATGGGCTCTGTCGCGGATACGTTCACGTAAGTACAAACGAGTCATCGACTGCTATTTTGAACGCTCACCTGGCTAAAACAGTCTGATCTTCCCCCGATGGGATGTCATCGTAATCATCCTTTCCGTGTTCCTTCTAACATACACCTATATCGAAGCCAAAAGCAACTATCACCGGGGGAGTATCCTCATTCTAAGGCATGTCATCCAGATGATCCTGCGTCACATCAGCTCATTGCTATCTTCGTTATGACAGCTACTTGGTCCTCACCTCCGGTTTCTATTTTGCCCCTCAACGCAACGAAGACGACACGTTTATCGGCAACACACTCATTTCCCTTCCTCTGATCCAATCTGTCAAAGCCTTCTTCACGATCTAGTATACCCTCGTTACGACCTTCCTTCACTCTGTTTTGTTCTGTCTCTCGTCGTGTGTTGCACACTATGTAGCATTGTATCGCGGACTGACACATATTATCAGCTATCGGCATAGATAGTACATGTCCTCTCCTCTCTTCACAAGTGCTATTCTCATTCTGAATATCTTTCGATTTATTCGATCTGTGGGATGGGAAGACCAGCAGCCATCGCGAGTCGAATGGTATTCTCCGCCTGGAAATAGCCGATATTTAAGATTTGCTTGCTATACAGTCAACGGATGGAAACATGTACCTGGAGGATCATCGGGGCATCTATCATTTCCTTCCCACCGTCGTCGGTGGCTAAACCTGCGGCTCCTCTCTCTTCGCTATGTGCTTTCTCCATTTGATGCAGGATCCTTGCAGCACGCAAGATTTCTGCAGTATGGTCAGTGAGATGATAGATCTGACGACATAAGATACACACCCTTTTCTGACGGTACGAAAGTATTCTGAATGATCGCAACTTGTGTGGGATGTATCGCTTGCTGCATGTACGTCAATATGACGTTAAAGCGGTGAGTTCACTATGGGCAAACAAACCTTTCCAGTGAAACCAAGGCGTCGGCCGTCTGCACATTCGTCCTTGAGGTAATCTAGGTCTTTGTAATTTACGCAAACCTTTTATCGCGCGTGAGACGAGAACTGGGATCAATCCTGTTGTCTTACCATGTCGATAGCATCTAACTGGAATGCCTTTGCAGTAACTGCAATCTGCGAGCGGGTGTATAATAACTCGGTGCGCTGAGGGGTGCGGATTATTGAGGTGTCGGCACAATCTGGGCAGTGTTGGTTTAGTGATTTGGCACGCAAAAAGTAAAACGTACAATCTTCGGCGGCGAAAAGGAGGGCCACGAGCTTTCCACCGAGAAGGGGACCAAACTCAGACTGCCATCCGGCAATTTCGCCAATATGGAAGAGAGCCCTGGCACTCTCAATACTAGCAACTAGCTGCAACGGCTTTACGCGTTGATTGCTGACAGAAGGAGACGTCGATTGCAAGTGCGAATATATTTGGCGGGAGACATTATTGAGGTCTTGTGCGGAATGGATCTTTGGAAGGACGAGCGTCCGTACGGCATCTGCTTGTAACTATTGCGGATATAGGCTAAGCGTCACATTGAACCAAGTGCGGATAACTCACGGCCTGCAGTACGTCTTCGTGGAAGAAAGGCGTACTGACGGCGTTCACGCGGACGGCGATCTTGTCAGCGGCAGGAAGGTCAGGAGCTCTCGTCTGTGGACGGCATCAGGCTACAAAAGCATCCAACGTCTCGCAGGTGCCTACGCGCAAGAAGTCCCCGAGACGATTGCGAGCGCTGTCTTTGTCTAGGACGGAAGGAGGGACGCTGTCCTCCAAGTCATATATGATCACATCAGACGGTGTTGAGAGAGACTTCTCCAACATGCGGTCTGAAGATGCGGGGACTACCAGCATATGATAGGGTTTCAACGTTGAGTTTGATCATGTGCATAGTGAGAACGAACCGTATAGATATGAGCGTTTGAGGGCGGGCAGGGGATTCGTCTCTGGGGGAGGAGCGCTGTATCTCCTGAAAGAACAGCTGAACGCCGCACGGTGAGATGGGAATCCTCGACGAGCTAGAGTCACGGAAAGATTTATGAATTTAGATCTAGAATACATGACTGCGAGGAGTGTATCCTGGAGAATCCTGGAGGAGATTTCTGCAGTGAATTGTTCTTTCTCGCTCTCTCGGACTGGTCCGTGCGTTGTGTGCGCACGAGATGGAAGCGGCTTGACGTATGTGGCCAGCGTCTATGTCACGTGCACGGGTACCGATAGATCTCGCGGCGGTGTGCAGCCCTCTCTCTCCAGCGACCACATCCCTCTCAACACCGTCCAGCTCTCCTGTCCGTCTGACCACCACATCTTTCCGTCAAGGTTATCTTGACCACGACTCTTGCAGTCTTTGGATTGCTTCCATCATGATTCCCGTTAGGCGGAATGTGAGTATCGTCTACCATCCTCTGTCTGATTGCCAGACGTCGGATGCACAGCAACTCACACGCACTGCAGGATTTTGCCGAGGAGGAACAGAAACTGATTCGGCTCTATGGAGTCAAGCCTAAGAAGAATCCCCTCATGAAGATGAAGGTGCGTACATTGGTGCATGCCTACTTGATCACACTACACATGTTGCCGCCGTATCTAGGACCGCAAGTACTTTGATTCCGGAGATTATGCTCTTTCCAAGGCTGGAAAGGCCCCCCAGAGCACAGTCGGTACTGCGATCCCGAATCCTGAGAAGTACGTCGTCAGCATTATCCCGTCGCATTCATTTGACCGAGTTGCTTTGCATAGTATCCCGCATGCTACATCCAGCAACGCAAACAACCACTCCCTCTTCGTCTCCCCTAGCAACACGGCTTCAAGTCCGATTAAAGAATCCCCATTAGCAGAGCCAGAGGGCACAACCTCCACAGAGGAGTCGGAATCGAGGCCTGACGAAGCTGCAGGGAGAACTGCGGAGACAGCTCCAGACACTGCGACGGCCGTCCCTTCAGAGGAGCCTGGGGAAGACGTGGAGACCGCAGCAGCCGTAGTATCGGAGGAGACGAAACCACTGGATAGCTGAACGTGCACACCTAAACTAGGTGTCGTGTATCGCCATTGTATGGCAGAAACGCTGCTTTGAGATCCTCGGTCGGGTTTTTCGCGATCGGTCTTACGGTCGCTGTGTATCACTATTGTTAGGTTTTCTTGTTCACCCGCGTTTCTGCATGCATATGTTCTCCATCCATCAAATAGCTAGTATCATCGCACATTACTGGATCTCAACGCAGCTATCAAGAAACCATCACGACTAATATATGTACTGTTAACGAATCTACTTTTGCGATTGTGTTGTCCGCCCCTTCAGTGTGATCCTCGACTTCCCGTCTCGCACGCGTTTTACTAGATCATAACCTCACCGATGGACGGGTGTATGAACCGATAGAACCGCTGGGCGCTCTCGCGTTGTCGCGCGTCGAGCTGACCGCGTTCAGGTTACCTTCGACAACCACCATCCGACTTGCTCAAACAACACCTACCGCCCATTACGCGGCTTCTCTCACAACATGGCCACAATAACTCCTGCGATCATTCGCGAGCAACTGAAAACACGATTCGAAGCCCTATTAGACGACAAGTTGGTCGAAGACTGTGAGTGAGTCGCGTTACACGGGGCGAGCACCCTTACCCTGATGTGAACGCGTTTTTAGGCGTCGTCTTGTGCCAAAACTACAATATATCCGGTGATGACCTTTATTTTAAATGGGAGGCGATGGAGTTCAAGGTCCCGTCATCATTGCGTGTCTTCAACGCCGACACGATAGTCGCTCTTAAAGGGCACATAGATCGCACTTCATCTCAGCAGAACGCGAAGAAGCTATCTACAAAGTCCAATACATCTGGTCTACTGTCGAAGAATCTGAACTCACGCGCATTGCCTGCTGGGAGGTTTTTGAAATCCGGGAACAGACCTGCGGCGAGCGCGCCTGTACGAACACTAGATCTTAGGAGGGGAGGAGCTGCGTCCGCAGGGCCCAGCAAGGTGAGATTCGTTGCCCATGGCATGGATGAAGCATCACGGAAAGAGCGGAGATGTCGGTGTCTATATTTGACTTGGCTGTAACTTTGACTAAAGCTTTGTAGATCGATACATGTACGAGAAGGTCTCTGAGCGGTCTGGAGGTGAGTTCATATGTTCATTACACACACATGTTGTCCGATTTTACATATGCTGAACCCTCGTAGCATTGGACGATCGGATAGACGACATCGCCGAGCTTGTGCAGAAACATTACGGAGTTCCCGATCTTGGAGACCCTTCCGCTGAGACTGAAGTACGTCCTCTGCTTCTGGCGCATAGCGGTTTCTAAACGGTCACAAAGGAGGAAGTCACTGTTGTTGGTCGAATAACAATGGATGCAGACTCCTCCGTCGGAGGAGCCAAGCTCAACGAGGCCTCACTGACATTGGAGACGTCTCGCGCAATGGGCTCTGGAAAACGCGTTCCTCTCAAATTCGATACAAATATCAGAGTGCGAGGGGCGAGAAAAGGCGTACAGGGTGCGGGATTCTTCCCAGGCGCTATTGTTGCACTCCGGGGAAGGAACGGGGGCGGGAAATGGTTCCTCGTAACAGAGATTTTATCGGTAATATCTCTTCCACGTGTCTTAACCTGACACTCATAGTGAATCTCTAGTTGCCCCCTCTTCCACCCCACGAAGCTGCACCCAAGAGCGCGGATCGAGCGTTTTCGATGTGTATCGTTTCTGGACCGTTCACCGCGGACTCAGATCTCAACTTTGATGCTTGGATGGCTCTACTAAAGAAGATCAGATCAACAAGACCTTCTGTAATTCTCTTGGTCTGTCTTGCCCTCTTGGATGTGCAACCATACGTCTGACTAAAGAAAATCTATCGTAGATTGGGCCTTTCATCGATAGTACTCATCCTCTGATTAAGGACGGCGAGATAGACAAGACACCTGCCACGCTGTTCCGTGAAATCTTTTTGGACAGCCTGTCTGAAGCTCTTGACGACCTTCCCGGAAGCATCGCGCTCGTTATCCCTAGCATTCGCGATATTCTCAGCCGTCACACAGTCTATCCTCAAAGTGAGCTTGAGCTGGAATTTGACCATGATCCCGTGAGTCCGGGCATCATTTTCGACCCTGGAATATATACTCACGTCGTCCTTAGCGCATCGTAATGCTGCCCAATCCAAGCCGTTTCACGATAAACGACATGTCGTTTGCCGTTTGTAGTGTGGATGTCCTGTTCCACCTTCGCAAGGAGGAGTTCTTCAAGCGAGCATCTGAGATTTCCCCCATCGGCGATGAGCCACAGCCGTCAGACGCTATGGCGAATCTCTGTCGCCATGTACTCCAGCAAAGGAGGTGAGCGATTGGCATGCCAAAATTGCCCCATGGTTTTTCTAACATAATTGCGTGCAGTTTCTACCCAATTTTCCCAGTGCCACTCGATGCAACGCACGACGTCAATCTCGATATAAGCCACTCCGAAACCTTAAACCTCTGTGAAAAGGAAGAGACCGCACCGGATATCTTGATACTACCCAGCAAGCTAAAACAATTTGTCAAAGTATGTGCAGCCTATGATGCTTGGAACGATGGCTGACAAGATTGTGCGGTACAGCATGTTGACGGCACTGCAGTGATCAACCCTTCCTTCGCTGTGAAAGGGACTTTTGCCCGCCTAGACTTTGATGGTTTACAGACGGAGGCAAATATTGGAATAGATAGAGCCACACCCATAATTTAGGCAGGCGAGTCGAAACCCTCGCCATGATGGTCATGGCAATACTTTATGTATACATGAAGAGTTCTGTTCTCAAGGAGTCTCAAGGACGCAGGGATCATCCTGGGATTAAATTGATGTCGCCGGTCGAGGCTGGTGTCTGTTTGGCGTTGTTAGATTCAGAGGCTTGGTACACAACAGGACAAAACAAGGCGGGCTGTGGGTCTGCGTTCTTACTCACTGACTACGAGCTCAGACTAGCCTGGGTCGCCCCTGGGTGACCATAGACTACATGCTTGGGTGTGCAATAACTACGGATTGCTGGGCGTCGGGCGATAAAATCAATCTCTTCGTAGCTGTCAGTCTGGACGAAAATCCGTCGCGTTTTCATGGAGGAAAATCCTTTCTTTTTCTCTGCAGTGAAGATTTGCAATCTAGAAACCTTGGAGGCAATATTCACTGGCTAAGGAGCCCGAGTACTTTGAAATCCGTTTGGATCTAGACTACTCAGTAGATGACGCAAATCATGTCTCGAGCCGGGCCGCATACTGTAAAATGCGAGCTTTACACTCTGTCTCCTCTCTTGCCCTCACAACCTTCAAACCCTCCCGAAAATGAGTGGAAGACTTGCTTCAGGTGCGGTGTATCCTTTGCTCGCGGTTCTCGCAGAGTCGTGGCAATGTCGGCACGATGGAGCGTCAGGGTGATCGCAAGGTGCAGAAAGAGAGAAATAGACAGGCCCTGAGTGAACATCGCTTATGCTTGCCCTGACGGTCCGTTGTATGTAACCTCCGCTCGCAGGGTCGGTGTCGACCCCTCGTTCTTCTCAAGATTGCCGCGATATCGTTCACTGACGAGCTCTCTCTATCATACCAGAATATCCCGCTTGGAAGAAACTCCAACAGCTTTACGATGCTGAGCACTCGAAGCTTATCCTGAAGGATCTCTTCGCCCAAGATCCTGCTCGCTTCGCTAAGTTCAGCCGTGAATACACCTCACCATATGGCCCTGATGCCACTTTCTTGCTGGACTTCTCCAAGAATCTTATCATTGAGCCGATCCTGAAGACTCTTCTCGACCTCGTCCGTGAGGCCGACCTCGAGACTTACCGCGACAAGATGTTCTCCGGCGAGCACATCAACACCTCCGAAGACCGCGCCGTACTCCACGTTGCCCTTCGCAATTTCAACGATTTCAAGATCGGTGAACCTGGCGTTGAAGAAGTTTCTGGAGTGCTCGCACACATCAAGGAGTTCTCTGAGGCCGTGCGCAGCGGGGCATGGAAGGGCTATACCGGCAAGTCGATCAACACCATCGTGAACATTGGTATCGGTGGCTCTGATCTCGGCCCCGTCATGGTCACTGAGGCCCTCAAGGCGTACTCGAAGCGCGACTTGACCGCCCACTTCGTTTCTAACATCGATGGCACCCATCTCGCGGAGACGCTTCGCGTATGCAACCCGGAGACGACTCTCTTCATCATCGCTAGTAAGACTTTCACCACTCAGGAGACGATCACGAACGCAACGAGCGCGAGGGACTGGTTCCTCGGCTTCGCAAAGGACAGGGCGCACGTTGCCAAGCATTTCGTCGCTCTCAGCACGAACACCAAGTCCGTTACAGAGTTTGGTATCTCGAGCGCGAACATGTTCCAATTCTGGGACTGGGTCGGTGGCCGTTACAGCTTGTGGAGTGCCATCGGTCTGTCTATCGCTCTCGTTATCGGCTACGACAACTTTGAACAGCTGCTTCAGGGTGCGCACGGCATGGACAAGCACTTCCGTACTGCGCCGCTCGAACAGAACCTACCTGTCCTCATGGCAGTCCTCGGTATCTGGTACAACGACTTCTACGGTTCGCAGACACACGCGCTCCTCCCCTATGACCAGTACATGCACAAGTTCGCGGACTACTTCCAGCAGGGAGACATGGAATCAAACGGCAAGTCCGTCACCAAGGGTGGTCAACGTGTGAACTACCAGACCGGCGTATGTCTTGTTTTGTTCTGTATTTAAGCTTCTAACTTTTGTAAAGCCGATCATCTGGGGTGCTGCAGGCACCAACGGCCAACACTCCTTCTACCAGCTCGTGCACCAAGGCACGAAGCTCATCCCTTGTGACTTCCTCGCCCCCGCTACCACGCACAACCCCATTGCCCACTCAAAGCATCACCGCATCTTGCTTTCCAACTACTTCGCTCAGCCCGAGGCGCTCGCATTTGGAAAGACCGAGGAGGAGGTCCGCAAGGTCGGTGTAATTTTGCGTATTGTGTGATCGAAGGCTCTAATCTCTATTGTACAGGAACTCGGTCCTGGCGCGTCAGAGCCCTTGATCAAATCCAAGGTCTTCGAAGGCAACCGTCCGAGCAACAGCATCCTCTTCCCGAAACTGACTCCCGCGACCCTCGGTGCACTCATTGCGCTCTATGAGCACAAGATCTTCACCCAGGGTGTCGTCTGGGGTATCAACTCTTTCGGTAGATCACATCTAGCCTTCTTTCTATGATGCAGCTAATACTGGAATATAGACCAAATGGGTGTCGAGCTCGGCAAGGTTCTCGCCAAGAACATTCTCGCGCAGCTCGATAATCCTCAGAATGTGACCGGCCATGATTCATCCGTGAGTATGGCATTGACATCCCGTTGTAAACTCCACTTAATCTTTGGTATCACAGACTACTGGCCTTATTCACTACTACCAGAAACATCGCAAGGAGTAACTGCAGGCAGAGCTTTGAAAGCATAAGATGTATACAACACTAAGCCCGAAAGCTTACAAAACCCTGTATCTACAGATTGTACAACAGCAACTATAGAGTCTCAGAGTATCACAGTGAGCATCAATCTCCGATTTGCAGTTGTTGGGACGAATGAAGCAAAAGCACACTCTCCGACCATGGGGTTCGAACAAAGCCAGGCAACTTTATTGTTGATACGTGTACATGTGTGGCTACTTATAAGCAAGGCAGCTGAGTCAAAGAACAGTGAAAGGCAAAAGGCAGAAGGCACAAAATCTAGCTGACTAGGCGAGGTAGGGTGGCAATGGCGGTAAGTATCCGAAGATGAAAGGCATTGAGATGAGGTCGTGCATAATCGTGGAGGGCTGAAAAGATGTGAGGTGTCGCAGGGATAGTTGTGCATAGCATTGCGGGATAGAAGTAGCGGTGTCGCGGCGTGAGTGTGAGGAAACATGCACAACAAGGGTATTGGAAAGGTATCGCAAATCAAAGGAAAATTACAAAGCAAAAGCTATCAGCAAGTAAAGAGCGAAGGTCAAGCGAGAGATCATCGCACAAACGTCCAGACGCGAAGCTAGAGGCAACCAAGAAGAAAACTTCTTCAGGCGACCGTGGTCACTGTCGCTTCCTTGCTTCCGGGCTCGACGATCCTGCGAGCTGGCTCGCTCTTATCTTTCTCAGGGGGACGTGATGGCACAGGGCACTTCGTGGCTATATCCGCACGGACTTGGGATGTCGCCGGTTTAGCCTCCTTTGCCACCAGACCTCGAGGTAGCGCAATTCGTGCTATGGGGGAGATATCTCTGTCGTCCTCCCGATCTGCTTCGTCATCAGAACTTTCCCATCCCGAGGGTCCATCCGTTTTGACGACAGGGGGACTCCGTGCTCCATCTGACTTCGTCCCCGAATTTTCCTCTGTGATCTCCCCTCTCCTACTCAGTGTCCTATCGTCGTCAGGTATCGCAACGACCTTTTCCTTGCCCTTGCCCTTGCCCTTGACTTCGACGGTGACTCTCTCGTGCGTCTTGCGGTTCGGAACATTTCCGTCGTTGTCACTTGCGCTGCCACTACCACCATTGCTCTTCTCCTGCTTCCGCCTGGCCCGTGCATGTGCCTCAGGGAACAATAATTTTGGTGGACAATACGGCTCGGGCTCGAAGTCCGGATGCTCAGGGGGTAGCTTCGAGGGAGCATCAGCATCCGGAGGGGGCACACCAGTCTTGGGATATTTGGGATCGTACAGAGGATTCTCGAACTCCGTGCGTACACCACGACTATGGCAAAACTTTGAGTTCGTGATCACCAGTGCAACAGTGGTCAGACTTACAAGACGTAGGTGATCGTTGGCTTCTCGACATAGGGGACAGGTGTACGTGGTTCTGTTGGCTCAGCTTCGGGGCTTGAGCTCTCGCGCACCGCACCAGGCGTTTTGATGCCCTTGGTGTCGTCAAGGAAGGGGTTATTAGGCGAATCGCGTTCTGGGAATAATCTTCGGCGGACATTTGTCTTGCTAACTCGCGTCCTACGAGGCGGGGTGACTGGTTCACCCGCCTTCACCGGTATAGGGAACGGTAGGATGCGCGGAGACTTGTGACGGCGCGACTGGGGAGGCGACAGTAATCCGGTAGCGTTCCGCTTGAGGAGATGGGGAGGCGGTGAACACGACGGCGAACGAGTTGGTGAACGCGAACGCGAACGGCTACGGGCAGACTCATCCTCTTTGGACAGCACCTTAGATGGACCTGCGGCCTTTCCATCGTCGGCTGTAACAACCCCCCAGAAGGCGTCTTCCGCTGCTTTGCCGCTGAGCTCTGCAGCAATGGCGTCCACTCGTAGAATCTTTCTCTTCTTGTGACCCAAAACAACACTGCCCTCGTCCTTTCCCTCATCCTTCCTCTGTCTTTCCTGGATCTCCTCCTCATCAGAATCATAAGCAGAGATGCCATTGTCAGACTCTGAATCAGAATCCGTGGCGCGCGAGTGACGAGATCTAGACCGCTTTCTTTTGCGTGTTCGGGGAGGCGTAGGCAGAGACGTGATAGATGTAGTCGACTGTGAGCGTTTGAGTCGCTTTCGCGCAGGTAGCTCGATAGGAGGCAAGTCATGGCCCGGCTCTGAGCAAGGCATTTTGTACTGGTACCTCGACACCGCCAAAGACAAATAGAACGTTAATAGAGAGAAGCGTAGAATACGGAGTCGAGTAAAAGTAAGAGGAAAAGAATGGATATTGAGGAAGCCGTCGCCGACGACGGCCACAGCCAAAGTCAACCACAAAGGACAATTACCGGCAATCACCGAGATCGTGCATTAGACGCTGGTAATCGCGGATTCCACACCGCAGAGGCAGGCACTGCGGGCAATCCACGATGTCGGGACGGCGGACAGCGCTCTGACGGCCGGCGGAAAGCTAACATTTCGAACTCAGGTCAGACTCATGTCTTTACGTCTGTAAGTTAAAGATTTAATTGAATTTCCGCCATACGGAAGTGTGACCTGTGGGACGGCCCGCAAAGTGTCTGACACCGGACAGATAGTAACCGGACGGGAAAACTGTCTGGATGTCCGAAATGTGCCTGCCAGGATGCATGTGATGCACATTTCCCCAGTTTGGTAAGGGGCGGGAAAGGCGTCATTCCCACGTGTCTGACAGGTAACATTTTCGACCGTCTGACAGGCGACCCGCCCTATCGCTTTTCTGCCCACGATGATGTGTCCGCCAGGTAAGCTGTTGGCTCACTGTTCTCTCAACAGGCAGTTATACTCACATATTCTTTTCTGTCCATCTTACAGGTAAACTCTTCTGCTGTCGACGAGCCGACGAGCCACACCTGCACTATCACTCACCACTGTAACCCCATTGCTGGGTTACGCCTCATCATGACGCGCGGACACCACATCTTGAGCAGCACTTGCCGTTCTAGGAACAGCAAGCACCGCGTCTTGTTCTTCTTATATAGCTCGTGTCGACCTGTTGGTGGGGCAGTTCTTCTCTGCTCACCAACAGGTACGTTGTTTTCATGTTGTTCTCATCGCTGTCCGTAGCTTAGAGTTCTTCTCTGCTCGCCAACAGAGTTTGTTCTCGTTCTTGTCGTCTCGCGTGCCTCTGAGTGTTGCCCCCTCACAACGGGCTTCCAACCACTCTCTTCTATCAACACTGGCTATTCGCCCTCACGTGCACAGAAGAACACCCCAGGTACCACGTGAAGCTCTATCAATACTGCTCATGGTGCAGCGCCATCTACGCGTACGTTTCTTCTACTTTATTCACTGTCATCTCTATCTCTTGCTTCTGTCCCCCTACCATCCCACCCCGCCATCAACTCATCATAATTCTGCACCACACATTCTGCAAAAAATTGCAGGTTGACCTACTCACTTGCTCTCGATCCTCGCAGGCAAGAGACTCGTGTTAATCATCTGCTTGCGTCCTACACGTCCAGTGGGCAGCTACAGTGCATAGCTTGCGGCATCCTTGTCCAGTCATCATCTTGCGAGGCCTGCCGGTTATCAATACTGGCAACAAAGGCGCGGCAGAAAAGCTTGGAGATTGGGTGTGCCATAAGTGCAACTATCTGAACTGGAGGAGGCTTAAAGTGTGTCAGACATGCTACTCTTGTGCGTTTCCCCTGCTTCTCTTGTCTTGGGTTACTTACCAGTTCTGCAGATGCTGAGGCAACGGCAATTTCATCTTGCGGGCGGTGCAGGCCCTGCGCATTGCGCTTATTATGAATGTGCTCAACCAGGTCAAGCCGCCCTTACAGCTCCAGCGTCGCGCATCGGTGCCTATCCACCACGCATCCCACGCTCTCGGCTACACCTCTGTACCAGGCCCCTCGCCATTACACACACACCTCACGGCGCAGCCCTCGGTGAAGTTCATTCAGCTCAAAGACCTGAGACTACAATGTGTAGATCCTATGAAGAGTTCGCCTGTACTCGTGCCAGCTTCCGTCATTCTTTCAGATATTCACACTACTTGGTTACTATCTTTACCAGACATTCTCCATGCGGAAGACAACCTCCGTCCTCGGTCACGCAAATCTATAGCACAGTGCTCGTTTCACTGACATAAAGAGATTACAATATATCTGCTCGCAGATCTATACAGTTCCATTTGCCTGCCGATACAGCGGCATCATCATGGGCCATCATGGCAATATACTCATCTCTCGTGTGCCCAGTGTGCCACAACATCCAGACTCCAGAGTTGAGAAACCTCCAGCAGCCTGGCAATTGGGAGAATGGTGGGAGGAAGCACCTCGAGCCTCCGTTTGTACCATCCTCTACATACAGTGGCTTAAATTGTCGTTGTCCTACAGCGTCACTCCCCATTTTGGCTTCTTCCTTTCAGGCTCCGGTGGTGAAGATGCGCCCCGTTTGCGTGAATGAATATCTAAATCCAGCCGCTTCATGCTTCTCTTATTTGAAAGCACAGCAATTTCACGAAACGACTGGGCAAACATTTTTTGGACCCCTTTCGCTACGTCAAAACTAATGTTCTCGGGGTTCTGTTCCGCAACTCTGTACTGTGCTACAAGTGTATGCCTCATGCTCCACAAAATATTGACGATGGCTTGAAGGTCTACATGCTTATACTCTTGCTCCTGTCTATGCAGGATATAGAATTTGACCAATCTTTCATTGATTCCGCCGTGAAACAACTTGTTGAAAAAGTTGTTAGCATCTGTAACGCGGCTTTGCTCCTGTTGTACTCCGTCCACAATGATGTCTTTCCCCAGGAAAAAGAAGGCCAGAGTCCGCCACTGCAATTCTGAGTCGTAAAGAGGATTGTAGAGAAAATTTGCTTTTTTGGTGTTGGTAGGCAGAAGGTAGAATTGTGAGGCTGCCGCTTCGGTGGCCTGAAACATTGTTGGCTAGACACCTTAGTCAGGTCGATACTGTTCAAATTACTATGTGACTTACCACTCTCTTAGAATGAACATCAGTGTTGATTGAATCTGACTTTGCATAGGCAAACTCTGTGATTTTTACTTTCCAATTCTGTGAGTCGGGGTGTCAGATCAGAATGGCATCAGGACCGATATCACGATGTACCCATCACTTTTCATGCAATTTGGGAGTGACTGGCAGTAAAGAAAGCAAGTTAGTATGTATTTATCTAGAGAAGTGACGTATGTACCTTCAGCAACTAGAGCTAGAGCAGCAGAAATCTGCTACAGATTAGACAGTGTGTACAGTGGTGAGCAGTCTTCTTTGAAGGCGATTCTATAGTGTACTTTTGGATGGTTTTCCACATGTTGTACAACTGGTACTGATTGTTGGGCAATTCTACCTGTTAAAAAAGATTTTCCTTCTTTCTCTGACAAGGCAAAGGGAAACATCTTAGCATCATAGAGATATGCTTCGTAAGAAGCAAGCTTGCTCCTGTTACATTGCCCCTCCATTAAAACATCACCATGAGCCAGAACGGTGAGTAAAAAGGGGTCCAGAGACATGTCAGATTTCCTAAGCTCCGTGATGATGTTGCCTTCTCAAAGTCGATTCTCTTCAATTCAATAATCCTTCAAAAGGTAAATGGGACCAACAGACTCACTGTTGATAACCTTTTGGACCCTCCAAAGACGATTCAGAGAGCCAAATGGTACACTGGGAGAGATGTTGGACAAGGATTCCATCGTGCGATACTTGGTAACCTCGTTAGATGAGTGAACCTCTATATTGTACTGGCCATCCTTAGTATGAGTTATGCTGGTGTCCCACCCCAGGTCTGCCTCCTGGGCAAACATGATGGCTCTAATTACACAGATTGTTGTGCAATAATCCTGGGTTATATTAGCGAAAAGAAACTCAGAGGCCCAGTAGATAATATACCGTTAGAAAGTCAAATGACGTCAAAATAACTAGATGAGTGAAGTCCAAAACCCACAGTTTCATCCTTGTTCCTTCTATCGTGAAGGAGATAACAAATCGTCTTCTATTGTCATCAGTCATGCTATAGGTGGAACTCCAAACAGCCTGCCTATGATTCTGTATCTGAAGCCTTTAATATCATGATACTATAACGCTAAAGTTTAACATTTCACCTACCTCTTTGACCCCCTCTGCGTCCTCAGTTGGTTTCACCTCCCCATTGACACTGAGAGCAGACCATCTATACTTGGGCTGATCGTCCTTCTTCTTATCCTTCTGACCCTTCTTACCCTTCTTACCCTTCTTACCCTTCTTATTCTTTGCACCCTTTTGATTGACATCGACATCCTCGAGATTGACTAGGAGAGTGTAGCTGGGATCTATAAGGCTGAAATGACAGTCTAGCCGAGACTTGTCCCCATAGTTTTCAGATACCGTCGTATGGTCAGGATTGCAAGTAAACATCATGGTTGGCCTTATCGACTCTGTGGCCATTGCCCGTACAGGTGACAAAACAAGCGCTTCTAATCGCTTAAAGGCCTGATTTTCATGACCTAGATCTGAAGGATGTTTTTCGAAGGCTGTAAAGCGCAATGGTGACGTCGGCATGGGCCAATGTGCTAAGTGGCCTAAAGAAATCAGTCAAGCCACCACTGCATCAACATTAATGTCTAAACGAAGTGAAGGCAGCACATTGTTGATGAACCACTCGATGTCAACTTCATGAGAATAAGGTGCAACATTGTTGATCATAGCCTGGCGCTTGTCGTGGAGGCTTTGATCTTGGTAATTACTCTCGGCCGTCTTTGCACGGCGGGTAGGAGTAGTGGCAAATCCTTCAGGTATAGGTATCATCTCGAGGAGGAGTGTGGTGCACCTTATGTGACCAAGTCAAGACCGATTTCCGTCGCAGTGTCCGCCATGACTACGTCTCCTCAGGATGGGTCTTAAATGCTACAGGTGGACTTGTGAGTCATAGGCTCGTCAATAAGAGAACAAACACCCTGCGACAGTGCGACGTCGACCCTGCCGTAGTGATTTAGCGTTCAGGCATGGAAACAGCCTCAGACAAATTGGGCAGGGAGTTGCGTGCACAGGAGTCAAACATTCGTGCACCGGAAACATTGCAGGGAATCAGCCAACATTTCTTTGTGCGTAGGCAGACGGACGTGAGGATGAGAGGACTACCAAGAGAGGAGACACAATTTTATACCAACTCGGCGCTAATACACGCTGATTACGCATTACAAAGGAAGCGCTCAAATCTGTCTCTCCGCACGACTACGACGACCTACGACAACACCTGAGCAACTCACCACACCACACCGGCGTACCATTAGCAATGCCACACCACAAGAAGCCAGCACGCAGCAAACCACCACGCATACCAGTGTGCGTGATGCTGGCTTAGAAGTTGGCAGTGAAGAGGTTGCGTTCAGCGTTGGTGAGTGAACAATAGCAGCATATCTTAGGTGTGAAGCTCACTGGGAGTACAGGCACGCATGACACATCAATCCAGTTGCATTTCCACCATGGCTGCTTCACAAAAAGTGGTCAATGATTTCCAGGACAGGGAAGCCACCGCACTTGCCAGCTTTCAGAAGCGTAAGAAGCGCATTATCCAAGCGTTGCGTCAGGACAGGCGAATCAAGCCCGCAGAGATCAAGCACATTGTCAGTGCCCTTGAGTGCGTATTACAACAGAATTCCACCTGTGCTCTCACTGACAATACACCAGTTGTACCTTATCCATTCTGATGTGTACTCGACCTTGTTTACCTTGTGGGACAAAGTATCCTGGGCGGTACCATGAGACCACAATGTATCCAAAGTTGAAGAAACTCACCGACAACCAGCGGGAGAGGCGTCAGAGTATGCAGGTGCAGGATGCGAGGCATAGCGTGAATTGTTGGCATAGGCATAGTGCGTAGTTATATGCAGGGGTTGGGATCACATACTGACCTACTCATAGAGATAATCATGTCACCCAAACGATCACACCTGACAGTTGACGCAGACGGGAGATGTAAGCTTTATAGTGTGATACGTAGTGCGTAACTGACTTTATGGCTAGTGAAGGAAACCTTTAGTTCACTGAACATCGAGGAGCTCGCTGCACGCCCTCTCACTGCAGCCGCTTTGGAAGAGGCCAAAAAACTTGCAAACTTGCTGCAGGAATCACCTATGATTGAACGCTCCACCCTTGTGAAAGATGCGAACGGCACCCCCATTCTGGTGTACTTTGGCAACCACATCGTCAAGACAGCAGTCAAGAAGAAGAAAGCAGATGTGGGCGACAAGAAAGCGGCTGTGGCTGACAAAAAGCGGCTGTGAGTCAGAAGCGCCTGCTTGAAGACACAGAGGTGCACAATGACATACCGGTAAGCAATATCTGTTCAGAGTATCCAGTGGGTGATGAACTCATCACCTTCAGGAACACGCCCTGGAGCAAAAGTGTTTTGACACCCAGATGCTATTCCATCTGCAACCAAGAGAGCTGGAGACCAGCTCAAATGGTCAAAAGATCCAAGACGCCCGCCATCATGAAGACATTGTCTCTCCAGTGATGGTATACCACTCCGAGGATGGTTTAGTCAATGTTAAGCTGAAAGGCCTTCAATACGACGTCCATGCTTGGGAGAAACAAGGGCATCCAGAGGTGAGTCTCCCGTTTGTCATGATTCAACAGGCATCTAATTGCTCGACAGCATGGGTTTATGCCTTCCACTGACTTGGTCAGAGGTTCTTCCACCAAACAATGCCAGTCATGGGCACTGAGCTGTAGCGATGGGGAAATTAATCTATATCTCCACCGCATGATCACCATGGCCTTTCCTGCATTGTATCACCAGCTTCTGGCTGCCTATGCAGCTGGGCATCGCTGGGAGGAGAAAGAGCCTGGCATTATGCTGGGGAAGGTGTACCTGTGGAAGCTCCAGGTCGGGGTCCACAGAGACTCTAAGGACTTCCTCTGCGCCATTTTCAACACAGGTGAATATAAGGGGGGGCTGCAGTCTTTCCAGATATTGGGATGCACTTCAAGTGAGTGATGTGCTTGTACTAGTCATAATTGTCCCTCACGTTGCAAATACAGGTACAGTCCCGGCCATGTCATCATCTTTAGGTCTGACACTTTGTACCATGGGGTAGAGCATTGGACTCCCAAGGTCAGGAAACATGATGCTCTGTTCACACCTGGGCATGTAGCCTGGGTTTATCTCAGTCACCGTGCGGCTGTTGAGAAGCTTAGCAAGCTGCCAAGTGGGTAGAGTGCTGCTTGTGCGAACGGTATGTTGGCACACCTTGTAAATGAGCACCGCAGACTGGAATAGTGAGCCGCACAGTGGACGGTCTATTTACCAGGTAGAGTACTTGTAATGGAAATGTTGACATACACACAGCTATTCAGCAATTCATTCATCTACGCAAAGCCCAAGTGCACGCAATTTGCACACATTTGCAACATTTTGGCTACAAGTGTGCAGTAATGTGGTACGTTACCTATATAGTGTCTCATACAACAGAAATAATTAATGTGTCTCCTCATCTACAGTCCAATATGCTCTCGAGACATACCCAAACAGTCTATCAACCTCCACTTGGACAATAATTGCTCAGATGCCAGCATAGGGTAGTTCAGCAGCAACTGCGAGAGAGGAAGCGGGCACACTGAGCGACTGGTATCAGCATGTGAGAGGGGAAAGATGAGTAGAGGAGAGCGGACCTGTGGCTCGTCGACAGCAGAAGAGTTTACCTGTAAGATGGACAGAAAAGAATATGTGAGTATAACTGCCCGTTGAGAGAACAGTGAGCCGACAGCTTATCTGGCGGACACATCATCGTGGGTGGGAAAGCGATAGGGCAGGTCGCCTGTCAGACAGTTGGAAATGTTATCTGTCAAACACGTGAGAATGATGCCTTTCCCGTCCCTTACCAAACTGGGGAAATGTGCATCACATGCATCCTGGCAGGCACATTTCGGACATCCAGACAGTTTTCCCATCCGGTTACTATCTGTCCGGTGTCAGACGCTTTGCGGGCCGTCCCACAGGTCACACTTCCGTATGGCGGAAATTCAATTAAATCCTTAACTTACAGACGTAAAGACATGAGTGTGATCTGAGTTCAAAATGTTAGCTTTCTGCCGGCCGTCAGAGCGCTGTCCACCCTCCCGACATTGTGGATTGCCCGTAGTGCAGGACCCCAGACTCCAATCGCAACGGGAAGAAGAAATTCTACATTTGTATACCACAACAAGCAAGCACGTGCTAAGACACGGTTACTCCTACAACTAGTAGTACTACACTAGGCGACAAAAGAAAATGACCACCTCGCATGCGGCGGCACACAACAACAGCGGCGACGATCAGTAAATAATTAATTATGTAATATACAACTTCCTGTTATGTATACAAAAATAATCGAAATGTTCCACTTCGTTTCGCAAGAATAATGAGACAATCTGTCTTGGCGCTTGTCAGAACATTGATCAAAACTACCATCTCACCACAAATACTCACTGCTCAAAGTCTTGCACATCCTCTATGGCAAAGACATTGCCCACTGTACGTGGGCGCATAGTCGAATTGCACGAGCTCAGACTCAGTTCCCGCCAAATCGCCAAGAAGTACCATTGCGCTCATTCCACCATCCTCGACATCCTCCGCCGCTACAACCAGACTGGCTCCTGCCATAACAGGCCTAAATCTGGCAGGCCACAGGCCTTATCTCCAAGCACTACTCACCACAACTATATGTTCATTCACCGAGGCAAGGTGTACAATGCGACCAATCTTCAGTGCCAGTTCCATCCAGAGCTGAGTGCCAGTACTGTACAACGTGAACTCCATTGTGCTGGTCTACGTGCACATGTGCCACACAAAGTTTCCTTCCTCACGCATCGACATAAACAAGCTCGGCTGGTCTTTGCACGTCATACGCAAAAGTGGGAGCCAAGAGAATAGAAGGTCATCATTTTCTTCGATGAGACAAAACTCAACCTCTTGTCTTCGGATGGCTGTGATTATGTTTGGAGGAAACCAGGGGAGGCCTACCGTGACAACAACACAATTAAGATGAAGAAATATGATGGAAGGAGTCTTATGCTGTGGGGTTGCATCACTTCGCGTGGTGTTGAGCGCTTGCATCACATTGACGAGATTATGGACTCGCAGAAATATATTGGGATCCTGGCTGAGTCTTTTCTTGAGACTCTAGCTGATCATGAGATGGACGTGGGACATGTTATTTTGCAGCAGGATGGCAATTTGAAGCATGCATCAAAGCAGACACAGCAGTGGTTGAAGGACAACAACATCAAAACTCTCCCTTGGCTGGCCCAGAGCCCCGACTTAAACATTATTGAGCATGTATGGGATTACCTCAAGCATAGGATTCATGCTCAAAGTGTTCCCATGTGCACTCTTGATGAACTGTGGGTGGCAGCGCAGGAGAAGTGGTGTCAGATTCTGAAGCAGTTTATTTAGAAACTATACAATAGTTCGCCGAACCGAGTTGCAGAGGTGATAGAGCAGAAGGGTAGTAACACACATTATTAATACCAAAGAATATATTGTTGAATGTGGAGCTGTATTTGCCAAACATGTTATGAGCAAAGAGGAGGTGATTGAAATTATTGCCTTTTTTGATCTGAAACGGAGCCGTTGCCACATGAGGATATATTCATATGTGATATTTACATGTAAGTTCATCATAGTATATATCATATTGATTCTGCATTATGTGCTTGGCGCCATGCTGCAACCGACCCAGGGTGGTCAGTTACTTTTGTTGCCCAGTGTAAGAGCATCCTCTCTATGTCTATTTACTTTTTGTACTAAATGTTCGTGCTCAAATTTTGTTGTCTACTGTGTTCGTGTCTTGTCTGGATATTGTGTTGAGCCTTGGCTCGTCTAAATTCTAGTGGTTTGAGCCTGTAAGCTCTAATAAATATTGGGCTGAGTCTGAAAATAAATACTCCATTTCTCCTCCTCCTCTCTGTCCCCCCTCTTACGGTGTGGTGTTCTATCCTGCAGTCCATGTTGGAGATGTTCCGCAGGATGCACGTGTGTGTATGTATCAATAGTGCATGTAGTGTGAGTGGAAGTTGCTGCGCAGCAAGCACTCTTTGTCTCTCGATCCTCTATATAGATTTGTCTTTGTCTTCCTCCTCCTTGTCTTCTTCTGCTAGCTCTTCTCACATTATCTCTCTTTCATTTTTCCATGGTAGAGTTTGTGTCCCTTTTCTCTCTCCTGTCTTCGTGAATGCTCCTGATGCTTCAAGGAAGGTCGCTAGTGCTTTTATCCCCTCTTTCATTCCTAGGATAACCAAGGGTTCTATCAGTTCACTTTTTGCCCTTAAAATATGTCTGTGTTCCTCATATCTCAGGCATTCCTATAGGATGTGTGTCCTTGTATATAGCAGTGCTCCGCAGGGGCATTCCATCTGCTCTGACAGTACAAACAATCTGTAGTACTTGCCTATGTATGCGTGTCCAGTGCAGCATTGTACTATTCTCTCAAATAGCTCTCTACCATACTTCTTGAATAATGTATTCTTCTCTGGTTTTCCTGTTGGCTGGAACTTATTCACTGAGGCAAGCCTTCCCGATGATGTGGTCTTCTTCCAGTTGTCTACCCATCTCTTGACTGCCTTCTCTTTCACTCTTCGTAGTGCGTGAGCTCTCATCGCCTCTGTTGCTTTCAGTTCTGTTGATTCAGCTGCCAATTTTGCCAGGCGGTCTACTAGTTTGTTCCCCTGTATCCCTTTGTGTCCTGGTGACCAGTCTATTTTTACAGAATGTACTAAGTCTTCCTCTAGGAACTTCAGAATCTTCTCCCTAAATCCTCTCACTGGTCCTTGTCCGCTTCTCACTGGTGGATTGAAAATGGCCCTGATTGCTAATGTGTTGTCTGTAAAAAAGTGTAAGTGTTTAATGTATGGTCCATTTGTGCTCACAAAGTGGGTTACGTCGATAGCTGCCCATGTGAGAGCCATCATTTCTGCATTGTACACTTCAGCTTTCTTCTCTATGTTCAGGATCCTCATAAACTTGGCTTTTTCTTTGTAAAATGCTATATGTGCCGCTCGTACCTTCCAGGTACCTTTTCTTTTGAGAAGGGACCCATTTAAGTAAACTAGTAAGTGCTCTTCATTGTTAATTATCTTACTCACCTTTTTGTTGTGTTTCTTTGCTCTGTTGTTCTTCGAGGTTCCTTTCTCTGGGATGTTTATCTTCAGTCTCCCATTGAAGTCTTCTGGCATCGTTCTCCAAGGTGGTAGTATTTGTGGTACAATCCTTTCTGCTTCTGCATCATTCAGAGTTGCTAGCTTCCTAAGACATGTTGTCTTCGGGAGTGTCTTGCATCTCCTGTTGCATCTTTTGTGTGCTGGGAGCGGTGGTGGAGGGGCCTTGACTCCTTGGGTCATCAACTCTTCTTTTTGCCATTTTTTTGGTAGCCTCTAAATGATAGAACTGATTATACTTAGCTTATTTAGCCTAATCGCGCTCCTTTCATGGCACATGTCCAGGTGGTTCTTGATGGGCATTATGGAAGCTTTAATTTCCAATGCTACTATTGATGTTGTCTTGAATGCTGCGCATATGAGTTGTAACACCTGTCTTTGAACTTTTTTGAGTGTGTTTTTGAGTTTCTTGAGTCTCGTCCACCATGCTGTACATGTATACGACATCACCAGTAATACGCAGGCTATGTATAGTGATCGTAAATGTTCCTGCGAAAGACCACGTACCGTGTTTGCCAGCATCTTCATTTCTTGAACTGTTTTCTCTGCACGGCTCACGAGTTGTTTTATGTACATGTCAAATGTTAGTCTTCTGTCAAAGTGAACTCCCAGCCATTTAGTGGTCTTTTCAGCTTCTATAGTTACCATAGTTCCGTCTTTTCCTGGTAGTGTTATGACCGGAGAGTCATTGTCCCATCTATGTCTTCTAGAATAGTGCATCAATTCACGTTTGACTAAGTCTAGTGAAAGCTCAACTCTATGGAGCCATTCCTTCACCATTTTGTACGCTCTTTCTAAGATTATCACGTTAGTATCCAGTGATTCAGACAACATGTACAGTTTTCTGTCATCAATGAACATGATTAGTTCCGTGGCTGTGGGATTGTCTGATAGTTTCATTCCCATTAGTTGACTGTCTTTATGAGCTCGGGCTTCCTTCTCAAATATCTTGAGGATTTTTGCTGCGTAGATTATTGACAGTATGGGGGAAACCAGTGATCCTTATGGAATACTGTTGACCACTGGTTTCATTTCCCATCTGATGCCGTCTAAGCATACCACTGCTTCACAATTTGAGAGGAAAGAGGCTGTCTATTTGACTATGGGTAAAGGGATACGTTTCTCACATATTACGTTGAAGAGCCGTTGGTGATTTACAAAATCAAAGAATTCTGTGATGTCAAAGGTCAATGCAAATGTTACCTTTCATGCCGCTTCTACATCATTGACAAAGGTGAGGATGGCATCTTTGGTCGCACTTCCAGGATGTGCTCCAAACTGGTTTGCTGAGATGATGTTGTATTTGGCTGTGTAGTGCACAAGTTGTATTGCAACAACTCTTTTCAGCACTTTTTCTAGACATTTAAGCAATTGTGTCAGTCTATACGTACGCAGGTTCGAGTAGTTCAGTTTTTTCGGCTTTGCTAGGGCTATTGCTATTGCTTTTTGCCACATCTTAGGGTGGTATCCTGCTCTTAGACATTGGCAAATGAAATTAGTGATTAGGTCTGCTTCTTCG
Source organism: Phlebia tremellosa (assembly GCA_011032875.1). Taxonomy (NCBI): domain Eukaryota; kingdom Fungi; phylum Basidiomycota; class Agaricomycetes; order Polyporales; family Meruliaceae; genus Phlebia; species Phlebia tremellosa. The sequence goes on along the minus strand of JAAIFI010000117.1, from coordinate 2,894 downwards.
TCCCACGCCCATTATATTGCTTTGAAAGGGACCTACAATATACCTAGTGCTTTATTTGGGCCTTGTTCGAATATTGCAATGTGTACCTCTTCTTTGGTAATGTCTACAAACTCAAATGCCTGTGGATTAGCATTGATTAGATCTGGTTCGGCTATATGGGGAAGTGGTGGAGGAGGTTGGAAAAGCTCATCTCTCAGTGCATCACATTTCTCTGCGTGTTGCACTGCCAGTGTTCTGTCAGGGCCTCTGCTGATTGCGAGAGATAGATACAATCTAGATTCTGAGGACCATTTGCGAAAGCCCCAGATATCTTTGGCCTCTGCGTTCTTGAGGGTTTCTGTTACCCATTTCTGTCTTTTCGCTTGGTATAGTCTCTTGAAGAAGTTTTGCAATTTCTTGATCCTCGCTTTGATAGTAGCATTTTGCATTCTCCATCTATTCTTGAACTCTAGTTGGGCTTTCTGTTGTTCAACGATCCTGCAGTTAGCTTTGGCCAGTTCTGGTGTCCACTATGGTCAAGCCTTGTCACTTGGTTTCCAGACTGGTACTGTTTTCTTGGTTGCTTCTTGCATCGTGTCGATGATATGTTCCGCTGCCTAGTCTAGTTCTTCTGGAGTTAGTAGCCTGTCCTTGGATGCCGAGTTTTCTGGGTGTTTCTAGTGTGTCATCAAGCTGTTCTTGAAGGCTTCCTTCCATTCCTTTTCATTTGCCATCTTGAAGTTATACTTTGTTTCTGTAACGTTTGTTAGCTCTTTCTAAGTGCAAAGTGATCTAATTTGTATGCTTGCTCTTCGTCTACTGCCCAACGCTTCATTGCATCTAGTTTCAGAGCTCTGGTGTTCATGAAAGTAAGGTCAATCGTTAAGTATGTTCTTCCACTATGAGTGAAGTACGTCGGGACTCCCTTCTCATTCTGCAAGGTGAAACCATTATCTGTTAGCCACTCTACCATCTGTTCCATGGATCCTGAGGGTGGTGTTGCGTGTCTTGACCATAGGAGATGGTGTATGTTCCAGTCTCTGAATATAATTACTGGAATGTTCTCTGATAGATTTGTTGAATGCATTTCGCTGCCGATCTCTCTCCTTCCTATACGTCGTCATTGTAGATGTTTACCATCAACGTTGGCGTCTATAGTGGTTGATCAATCTATAGCACCTGAATGTTTAGGTCGTTAGTGATGCCAGATCAAAGAGTGACTGTGAAATCTAGCAATGATCTTGTGTATGCTATGACCCTTGGTCTCTTGTCCTGTGGAATCAATCTAACTGAGATTATCGGTGTCCATCCTGCTGCTGCTGCTGAAACTGGGCCTTCTATGATGTTTCCTATGTTTCTCCACCACGGTTTGGTCACCAGTGCTATGTCGAAGGAGTATTTCGCAGCCATGTCATTGAGGAGAGTGTGCACTATAAAGTTTCTTCTGTTAGTATTCAGTTATACTATTACTAGTCTTGTCATTATTTTTTCTTCTTGTTGGTTCTCCATACTTTTTGACTCTGGCTGGATTGTGTGTTTGTTCTCGTCATGATCTCCTGGAAGTCTTGATATTGAGTGAGGCATTGGTATGTTGCTTCGAGGTTCCAATTGTTCTCTTTCCACGTTAGGTTTTTCATGTTGTAACTGATCGTCGGAAGATGTATGTCCATTTCTTTGAATGCTTCATCCATTTCTATCATTGTTAGTGCAGAAAACAAGTTCAAATTTGACTAACTGCCTGTCTGACTACTTAGCTGTCTAAGCTGTTCAGCTTTCACTTCTGCTTGTGCTTAGGCCAGCTTTTTCCATTGTTGTTGTGACGGTGCCTTGATAGTCAGTTTTGGCTCTGTATGGTTTTTGTTCTTCTCTTTCTCTTGGGTTGACTGTATGTCTTGATTCCTTGTGTAGTTACATTGCTGGTTTCCTTGTGTTTTGGAAGGCTTCACTTTGAAGGTTCCTATTGTTCTGATTCTCTCTGGGCAGGTATAATCGTTAGCATTGTGTGCTCCGTTACAATTTGCATACCTGAGTAGATGTGCACATCCTCTGTCTCTTATGATTGTGTCTGTACCATCTGTTATTCTGCATTGAGAATAGCTATGTTTGTTTTTGATATACATCTCAACACATTTCCTGCATTTGGGAGTTTTCAATTTGCATTGTATTCAATAGTGTTTGAATGCCCAGCATTTGTTGCATTGGATGGCAGAGAGTTTATTCGTGTACTTCTTGGCTTTTGCATATTTGCCCGCTATCACTAGGTATTTCAGTTTTCTGACAATGAGATTTGCATCCTCCTCGTTAGCAACTGCAAAGACTAATAATGAATACATCTTGTTCGTGAGTTCTTGTGCTGGTCTCATCCATCGCAGTTTCTGTAAGATTTCCATCTTTGCATAGTTGGGGTTGTTGTTGCAGAGTTCTTGGTGTAGTTCTTCTGGTGTCGATGACATGAATTGGTTTTCAATGTTATAGCATCTGCGCTCACTACTTGCTGTCCATACTCCGTTCAGCTGAATCTTGTACCATAGGCGATCTGCTCTCACTGTGTACCTTCTTCCTCCTGTAACAATGTCAGCTATATTGTCAATGTGGGAAATTACCATTATCGCTTTCTGATCTGCTTTGAGTGATATTACACAGTTGTTATGTGTGTTCTATTTGATGTTCACTACTCGAAGACTCTCTGTGTTTGCACTTCTCTGTAAACAATTGTTTATCAGTTTTATGGCTAATATAGGGCTTACTCTTTCTTCTTCTTGTGGACTGTCAGTGATTTCTAGGATCAGTCATGATGGGTGGTGAGCAGCTAGTGGGTTGACTGAGATTTTCTTTTGTGCTTGTGTTGTACCTTTTCCTGGTCCTACAGGCTTGATTGGTGTCATGAAATGCCCTATTCATTCCTTTAGGTATAC
>JAAIFI010000116.1:0-85512 GCA_011032875.1 Phlebia tremellosa | reverse complement strand
CCGGTTAGAATCATAGTGGTTATTCCCGGCACACTACGAGGCGCCATATGCACGGCGGGAGGCGGGGCTTACGTCAGCTGAAATGTACTGAAAATTCAGAAGACGGTCTACTGGTATCTATTGAGACGCCTGATGGCCGTTGCAACATCGAGTTCTGGATGTGTTTCTCTTGCAACCAAGTTAACGAGATGTACAGTAGGGCTACGACGATGAGATGGTACACGTTTGATCTACATAAAGTCGTCTGCATGCGAACCGAAATCATCCAGAGACTCGTCATACACGCTCGTATCCAGCCTGCAACAAATGTCAATCAAAGTGTGTTCGATCGAGTTGAGAGTATGACATACTTGCTAGACACCTTGGCTGCACCGAGCACGGGCTTAGCAGATCCCTTCTTCTTCTTTCCGCTGGTCTTGTCTTTCTGTTCCTTCTGCTTCTCGTTCGCCAAAGTAGTCAGCGCACTCGCCGCCTTCCTCACCTCAACGTCTCGGAGTGGCATCGCGAGCTCCCGCACGAGATGCTCCACGAAACTTGGGTACAGAGGCTTCGTCTGATGTCGTTTGATGATATACTCGACTATCTTGTCGGAGAGATCGACAAAGTCTTCCTTCGTCCGAGGCTGAGCGGAGATTAGGTAGTCCAGCTCTTTAGAAGAAGTTCCTACAGATGACAAGAGAGTCGCATGAGTAGTGATATATCAATGACAACTAACACACCTCCTAGAGCGGCAGCACCGAGCAACTCTGTCGCGTTATTGAGATCTGCATTGAGCTCTCGCTCCTTGTCGCGTCTAGCCTTCTCCCTGGGGTCCAATACCGCGTCCTCGTCATAATCATCTTCCTCCTCACCCTCCTTGACCGCTTTCGCTGCAGCTTTCTCGGCTAGTTTTGCTTTCAAAGTACCTTTCTTCTTCGGTGGTGCCACTGTAGTAACTTTGGGCTTTTCTTCTTCCTCGTCGGAAGACTCCTCCCAGTCACTCTGATCATCACGATCTTCTGTAAATATCCTTTGAAAGTTTGTTGATAGCTATGTTACGCACCGCTGGAGCACTGTTATCCTCATCTTCACCTTCCCATTTGCTTCTGCCTACGGGTCTCTTGGGCGCAGGCGCGGTAGGTGCAGGTGCGACTGCGTCGTCGTCGGAGTTCTCTGTATTCTTGCATCCGTAATTGAGTCTCTGACAAATGAGTAAGAAGAGACATTACCCCAGTCAGACATCGTAGCTGAAGAAACGCGAGTAGATTGCACCTGAAGATGGTGGCTTAAGGAAAGAAGTGCTCAGTAGATTAAGCGCTAAATCCTGTTAACGAACGACCGCGACCATGGCCGCTCTTAGGTCAGTGGCCTCTGGCCTCTGGCATTTCGTGTTCCGTCTAACTTAACGTTATCTACGTATACTGCAGGAATCAACTCTTACAATTGGCAATACCCTTGGTGAACACTCACGGTTTCACGCGAGAGGCCTTGTCGCGTTCAGTTCTACATTTACCCACACCGCACTCTGAGCCTCTGAGAGAATCTGCTGTGTCGGCCCTCTTCGGCGAGGGAGATGATGCTCGTAGGACATTGATCAATGCCTGGTTCAAAGAAGGCCGAGCACAGATGCATAACTCACCCTCACCAGCTATCAAAGACGTTCTGAGCACGCGACTTCAATATAACGAACCTGTCCTCGAGTTGTTGCCGGAGGTGCGCGTATATCAATCATGATTGACGTGCACTTTTCCTTAGTTCCACCGCTCTAAAGGCCTTCGCTGTCCTTGCTTCTCCATCATCGGGGCTCCACGTAATTGACCCTGTGCCAGGTCTGAAACATGCTGCAGGCGTAGCTGATGAGGCCTGTGTCATTAACGGGGACACGACTGTCGGTGTACGTATGCATATCTTGAGGACTCATTCTGATGCTTATGTCCGCATAGACGATGTGGTATGCGCGTCGAGCATCTCTAGCGACCATCTATGGTGCTGCAGGTACAGCTTGTTCTTCAGTGTTCTTAGAGGGCGATTCACCGAAGATTTGTGATATAGAGCTCCACCAACTAGCATCTCCCGAGACAGCTTACGGATTCCTGGGGCAACTCCTCGAAACATCTTCTGCGCTGAAGAAGTCGCTGGATGAAGTAGGACTGTTCGCAAGCTACGTCGGCAACAGCTGGGCTGGAATCATCCGAAGTCGTAGTATATTCTGACTAGGTGCTGTGGTTCAAGGTCGACGTCGCTAGAAGTAGACATCTCCCGATGATTACCTCTCATTGCAGGAACGTCTTCCGGGTGGTCTAGCTCTAGTTGAACCCGCTAAGATCAACCACCGGTTTCCCGCTTTACTTAGATGGCAGTCTTCCCTCAGTCTATCGACAAATCTCAGCCGGACCCAGTCTAGCACGAGATGACATGTAGAAGCGTCCGTGGTCTCTGACTTGGTGTGCTGTGAACTGAGAGATTTATGTATGGGGCCATTTCATCTGATTTAGCGACAGGATGCGGGCACTGCACGCAGAGTGGTACGCTGTTTCAAAGATGCCCCGCACGAAGATTTCTAGTTGCTCGTCGTGACCTTTGGCATGCGAGAGGTCCTGGTGCAGGCCGCAAATCGACCCTCATAAGAGCAGCAGCGGTGTGAGAGCACTTCCGTCCAGCAAGCGTACTTCGTGTATTACAAAGGAACTTTGCATCGTTCTGGATATTTGATACGACGCATTGAGGGGTAAGAGGCACAGAAAACAACTGGGGTCTCATTGTCTGTCATAAGTCCCGGAGCTTCTGTCTCACAACTCAGTCCCGTATACTGGTAATGACTGGTAAGTTACTTAATCACATAGCCCATACCAAGCATTGGAATTGTAGCACGCATGACGTTGGTCCTAACCCGAACCGGCGCATCGGGCAATGCAGCCGTCCGTCGCTTCACAGAGATGCCACATGAGATGTCATCTAGTGCAGTATGACGGTAGCGGTCTCTGGGAAGTTCGAACTTGGAGGACCGTGTTGACAGAGGTTGAGAGCTCCAGTGTATCGGGGCAGTTGGTGGCGACTCTGAATACCCTCCGGAAAGCTCAAACCGTTCAAGAAACGGTAGACCCCTGGTGAAAGGTCAACCAAAGGCCAGACCAGCAGAAGGAAACTAAGTCAGACTAAGTCAAGAGCGGTGCCATACACGTGTGCCTCAGGTACTTACGCGACGCGTAGATCTAAACTTGCGGATGAAGTAAGGTCTTCGTAGGACTTACACCGGTGATTTTGCTGTGCGTAGAGACCAAGAGGCTATGCTGATTATTCCTGCGGGTATCTGCTGTCCCTACATGAGAGCTGGTAAGAGGAAGTAGGCCGCTTTATTACGGACCATTCCAGGTTCTGGAGGTCTTTGGGCGTCCAAAAGCTGGATAAGCGCCACGTGCCCTCGGCACGCGTCGCGCTGTTTGGATTCTATTTGGCCGATGTTCGACTCCGGCGCGTGGCACAAAAAACCATCTGTAAGTCCGGATTATTATCTTTCTTCATCATACAACCACAACCACATTCACGACCTCAAACGACCTTTACGACCCTCACCTCCACCATGTTTAAAAGCATATTACCCTCGAGGAAGCTCCCAGACACCGACTTCACCATGGTCACGCCCGACCCCGCGCTGAACGGCAAGGAGAACTATCCGGCAATTGGAACCAATGTCTCGCGTTTGCGGGGAGAAAAGTCCAAGAAGTCTAAGGGCAAAGAAGTCAACCAGAGCATTCCGACAGAACAGGCTTTTGCCAAACTACTGGTGAGTAGCTTGCGCTACTTATGGCTCACCTGTCTCACTTGTCGCAGGATGATCTCCAGATACCCTCTACGCTTAGGCCGAAGCTCGCGACAATGGAGTCATCGGTGAAGGCAGCGATGCTCAAATCCTCGCACACGCTTTCGAGGAACACTGCGCCCCAACATATCCCACTGCCGTCCAGCCCGCACAGCCTTCGCAAAGCTCACAGTAGCCAATCGATCAACTCTCTCAGCTCGCCTCCCAAGCACTTTCTCAACGAGGATGCTCCCCGTTCTGCGGGCGCAGACAGCCGCGGGCGTCCATTCTTCCCGCCCATCACTCACGGTCGCACATCCTCCTTAGACACACCCAGAGCGCCGTCCAGTGTCGCCTCCAGCCATTCGGAGGGGAACGGAAAGCACGCTACCAAAGAGAAGGAGAAGAACTCCGCGACCGCTTCTAAGTATTGCAATATACTAACCAGCACATCTACTTTGCAACTAGAGGTCGAGACCGTCAAGAAGCTACGTCTCATGCTGAGGAATGAATCCGCGAGGTCAGTTCAGTCATCCGTACCATGTAGATGCACGCTGACAGACGCGTTTTATAGTTGGACGGAGGAGTTTGTGTTCAAAGGTGGTTATAGCGCGCTTTTGACGCGTCTCAACGAGGTTCTCGAGGTGGAATGGCGGTAAGCACCTAACAAGTACGGTATGTAGCATGATGTTGACATCTCAACAGTGAAGAGCAACATGACGACCAAGTTCTGCATGAACTTTTGCGCTGTGTCAAGGCGCTTTCTACGTCCGCGGTAGGCTGTATTGCACTCCGAAGCTGTTGCCCAGCGCCCTTCTCGCAACTCGTGTCGTTGCTGTACTCGGACAAGAAGCCTGGAGAGGTCGCTACCCGCCAGCTGATGGTAGAGCTTCTCCAGCTCCTATTTGATCTTTATCCACCATCCTCACTGCCGTCTAGCGGTAGCCCGTTCTCTTCTCCGTCGTACCAGCAGAGCCAGTCCTCTGCTCACTCGCACGCGCGCGCCCGTTCGGTGCCCTGGGGTTCTAGTCCCACTCCTTCCGGTCTCAGCTTCCCGAGCTCTGCATCGACTACACTCATTACCCTGCCACCACCTCACGCGACGGTCTTTTCCCTCATGCGTGCCTTGCTTCTCACCCCTGCACCGCCACCCTCGGAAGACCCACATATTCCCATTTCGCCACACTCGTTCATCGAGGAGCTGCACATCCCGCGCATATACAAGGCATACTTGCAGGAGTTGAATGACATCTGCCGAGACTACTTCTGGGTGTTCTGCCATCCGAACAATACAATCTGGGAGCTCGACCAAACAGATGAAGGTAAGGTGGAGAAACCACGCGCCCCTGGAGGTATGACCGGCGGTGTCGAGTTTGAGGCAATGTCGTACATGGTAGGCATTCTCGTTGACAGGTCGTTTTCCGTGATTAAGCTGACACGGTTATGCAGACAACACATTTCAAATTACTCAATGCCTTGGCAAAATCTGCACAGGACTTGAATTTACCCAAGGAACATGAACTCTCGCCCCATCGCTTGCACTCAGACCTTTTCCTCTCTGGCATTGACCGAATCATTCTCGTGTGTTTCTTCGTTTGATTGTCCGTCTGAAGAATTTGACTAAGGCTTTTCCCCAGGTTGCTCGTAAAGCGTCGACAACGTATTACCCGACACTGCACCTTGAGATTGCCCGTTACATCTCATCTGCATCGCGTGCAGGCTATGACCTCCCCTGGTCTGTAACGAAGCATGTGGGCCCACCGCCAACTGCGATGTGCAAACCCGGCTATGGACGCTCGTCGCGACCAGGTACACAGGCATCGGGCATGAACAATTCGCATGCGAGTCGTACCAATACGCACGCGTCGAACGCTACCAGTAGAACTCAGGCTTTGCCGGGGCAGAGTCAGGGCGCTGCACCGCGACGGGCGACCGGTGGGCCGTCCAGTGCGACTCCTTCTTCACCGCAAATCCCTCTCCCTAGAAAGGTTACCCCAATGTTTGGATAGAGCCGAATCTCCGTCAAAGCCTCTTATCGGAAGCTAGGATGGTAAATAAATTACTGTCGACCAAGCGTGGTGGACATGCTATGCAGACACACGGGGCAGGGTGGCAGTGACTGGCTATGAATGTTGTGTGCTTTAGATTGGACGGACTGGATCGTGTTGTTATCGACACTATGTACTCTTGCTTTCTCCCCGTGTTCTTGTACTATGTTCTTATGGCCCCTGGCTCTGTATATATCCCCCAAGCACTCCAGTTATCCTCGATATATCATCAGACGTTGTACACTGTACCAGATATACCATATGTTTATGCCACCCTTACTTCTAATATCGTCATACATTGACTAGACGCCATTTTTCCGTGAAACTTTGCACAGTAGGTTGAAACAGATCTCACGGCGTCTCAGCCCGCCCGTGTCGCTCTTTCCCACCGCGCGTCGATCATCCCATAGACTCTTGACTAGCTCCAACTCCGTGGATATCCGCAGGTACATTGCTGCATATCCCATTGCCCGGATTGCCTACTATGAAGCTACCCAGTTCCAAAGCGCTCCTTAACCAGTGGAACAGTCGCCAAATCAGAGTGTACAAGTCAGCTGAGATCAGGCGTCACTCGAAAAGGTACGGCAACCTTAGGCCTTACGGTGGCCTAATTGACTCTCTGCGGCAGACCTCGAGAGATATCACACTCCATCAGGCTCTCCGGCTGCATATACGCAATTTGAGTGACCTTTACCGGCCGCTGTTCAGCTGAATTCGTGTACTGGGTCGTATAACTACGAGTGAGGCCGCCCTCGAGGAACGCTCTGCTAGACCGCCATGTCTGTATCTACTGCATCCCCCGTCCTGAATGCTGTCGCCGGCTGTCTTGATGGCCTAGCTGCGCTGATCCGCTCTCCGAGGTTGGCAGATGTGTTGGACTCAACCGCAGCGCGCACTTCTGCAGCTATAGCGGCGCTGTTGATCGTATTGCGCTACTGGTCACGAAAGCCTAAGGCGAAGAAGGGTGAAAAGTACTATGTCACAGACTTCAGCATGGTCGCGCGACCAGTGAAAGAAGCCGGGAAGTATGCTTCGGACGAATATGATGTTATCATTGTCGGGGGAGGTATGTCTTCACCATTCGGTGGCTATCGTTTCACTCACTCACGTCTTAATATATTTCTCTCCGCATCAGGGACGGCAGGATGCGTACTTGCCTCTCGTCTTTCTGAAGACTCTTCTATCCGCGTTCTCCTTGTGGAGGCAGGGCAAAGGTATTTCATCATCTCGCACTTTTGTTGCCGCCTCTGCTGACCATGAGTCAGCGCGAAGAACCTCCTACCTGCTCGTATTCCATCGGCTTATGGCCGGTTCTTCAAAGGACCGCATGATTACAGTCTGTATACTGAGGCACAGGTCAATGCTGGCGGCAATAAGAGATTCTGGCCTAGAGGTACGTTTGATCGTATTGAATGAATCGCATTTGTTTTGACATGGGCATCGCTACAGGTAAAGTCCTTGGGGGATGTAAGTTGTCGTTGGCTTGCTCTGTTCCATTGACACTAACACATCACCTTTAGGTAGCAACATGAATGCTATGATGTATGGCGTTACCTTGATTGAAATGTATCGAGCGATTCACACGTATCTAGATACCACTACGGAGCACCCTCTGATTACGATGAATGGGCGCATTTACAGAAAGGACAAGCAGGATTCTTGCATTGGACTTACCAAGAATTTCATCCGTAAGCTTTAAATCTGATCTCTCTCGAACACATTCTGACACTCGTATAAGTTACTTTCTCAAATATGAGAGGTACAATCCAAGTCATCAATATCCAGGCGTAGATCCAACGCTTCGCGGAGTGCGAGGATTGATCGACAGTAAGTTCTACTGTCTACTGCCGGTGATCACAATCCGACCCGATTATGCTTCAGTTGGCTACCATACCCATTTCTCGAACCCATCTCTCAAATTCATCGAGGCATGTAAAGCAGCTGGAGTTGCTCACAGTCACGATGTGAATACTCATCAAGGGACTCTCGGCGTTACGAAGGTATGTATCGTATCGTATCGTATGTTTCTGTGTATTCACGCCGCGTGTTTTTCAGAACAGTGCGTGTAATATACTCATCTACTCCGCATACCACTCAACTGTGCCATCTTCAAGTGACATACGTTGATTCTAAGGGCGAGCGTGTGACCACAGAAACGGCATATCTGACTGAGGATGTTCTTGCACGACCAAACTTGAAGATAGCCACAAATGCAACTGTCACTCGGATCCTCTTCAGCGAGACTAGCGAAACTATTCGCGCTGTTGGAATAGAATTCGTTAATAAAGAGGGGTCGAGATTCCAAGCCAAGGCTTTGAAGGAGGTCGTTCTTTCGTGAGTGCCCGTCGCTTTTGCTATGATTGCCTGCATCAGACTTAGTATGCGTGCATCAGCGCTGGTGCTGTACACACTCCTCAGGTCAGTGTTTACTTTTCTCCCTTGGTGACCTGACTGACATCGGCGTGTCAGATCCTTATGCTGTCCGGTGTGGGTCCATCTTCGCATCTATCTTCACTCAAGATCCCAGTGGTGGCAGACTTGCCAGGCGTTGGCTCGAATCTTATGGATCATCTTGTGGTCGATCTCGCTTATATGGACAAATCCAAATCATCTCTCAACTATCTCAGACCCGCTAACGTTGCACAGACTATATGGGCGATAAAGGCGTTATGGCAATACAAGCTGACTGGGAAAGGGCCATTGAGTACCAACGCAGGTCTTTCCGGTGTTTATCTATCCACAGTCAAAACTAACACGCGCATATCAGATCGCTGAGGCTATCGCATTCATCCGTTCTGACGATCCGAGTCTCTTCCCACCAAGTGGTTTTCCTGCAGAGTCCATGCCCGAAGATACGACAACAGGGAAAGCTGCGCCAGATCTCGAATTGTTCTTCACACCGGTGACTTTCAAAGAACATGGAACCGAACGGCCTCCAAATTGGGGGCATTATGGATTCATGTTGCATGCGGTACTCTTGAGGTTTGTTTTAGCCTCCTTCTCGCACATGCTTTTATTAATCTTGCCATTGAAGACCAAAGAGTAAGGGAACAATCCGACTTCGCTCGAACAACCCTGCGGACCCTCCCATCATCGATCCAAAGTATGTACTTCCCCAAAACATGAATACTTTGTCTGATCGCCTTCATAGTTATCTCGCAGATCCAAACGATGTGAAGACCCTTGTCCGTGGAATCCGCATACTCGACAAGATCGCTCATACTGAGCCTCTCAAGTCCCTCATCGACCCCGCTGGAGACAATCACCCCGAGTTGCATCACAACCTTGGCAAATCAACTGACACGGAACTCGAGACGCTTGCACGCAACATTGCGCAGACATTGTATCACCCAGCTTGTAGCGCTCGCATGGCCCCACTCGCGGACGGAGGAGTAGTGGACCCTTTCCTTCGTGTCCACGGCATATCCAACTTGCGAATCGCCGATGCTTCTGTCTTTCCCGCTATTGTGTCCGGACACACAGTGAGGTCCTCCGTTCTGTGACCGTCTTCCATTGCTAACCTACCGATAAGGCGGCACCTGTCATTGCAATAGCGGAGAAGGCTGCAGATCTCATCAAAGCAGATATTTCGGCTCGTTCTAGTAAATGACTTTGGTAATTCGGGTGTCTTTCTCTAGTCGAATCTTGACAGAATTCTAGCTCAATTCCTGCAGTGATTGTAATAGGCGTGTGCCTGAGACAAATTTTACATGCTATAATATCGTTACTTACATGTATCTCGCATCTAGTAGTGCTAAACGATGCATCTACCATGTATCCATGTAAGGGCTGGATCGATAACAAGTCATGAAAGATGTTCTCCTGGGCGTGACTGTCTATGAGAGACAGACTTGTTGGTGCGCTATATCAACCGTCTCTTCTACCATTCTCAAGATACTCAAGCTCTCGAGCGTCAGCTTACTCGCACGCCTCAGCGAGCATTGTTCACATGCACGCTGCATGGGGTACTGTACCATTCTTCAAGCTTCAACATTGGAGTTTAACTCTCTTTCGCGAAGACGGTACCGATGTCATGCTGCGCCGAAAGGCCTAGCTGATTTTCTCATGCCAGAGCGCTGTTTGTTTACTCTTGCTGAAATGACTCGGACGACCTCTCATCCTCATCCGCTTTTCCTCTCGTCTCATCGTCGTCTTTTACTCGAGGGACCATGGCATCACGTACAACCCAAGTGAACAAAGTGCAACGCACGTGATGCCGCGGGCATGCATTGACAAGCCCGAAGCGCCCGAATGCCGACAGGCGGCAAGGGCTGAACCGACCGAACCCGACGGCGCGAACCGAACTTGCTGAGCGGCTCCGGAGCCGCTTCACTGAGTTTTGGAAACTTTAATTCTCGATTCAACATGCGATTTTGCATGTGCGAATGGGCGTGCTGTGAACTGACCTATCGTTTCGTAAGTAGTGCGGCTTGTAGAGCGGATCGCACGCCGCTGACATTTTGCATGGAGTATATAACGGTGAGGTGCTTTCACAAACATTCGTCTACCCAACATCTCACCAGGCGTCATGCCCTTCATACTAGGCGACACAAATGGACTCTTACATGTACCGTCTCAGTGGACGGTACTGCGCGCGGCGATTGTGCTTGCAATTGTTGCGCTGCCTGTCGCTTTGCGTCTTCGAAACAAGAAGAGTCCATCTACCTTGATTCTGGAAGTACAAGACGACAAGAAACAAAACATACAGCAGTACGATGTGATCATTGTTGGAGGAGGTACATCGTCCCCGTCCCCATTTCTATGCCCTTGATATTTGTATGCTCACGAGTCCATGGTCCAGGTACGGCTGGATGCGTATTAGCGTCTCGTCTCACCGAAGATCCCTCTATCCGTGTCCTCGTTCTCGAGGCTGGTGGAAGGTACATTACTATCGTATATCCTTCTCAATTGAGCTGATATGATATATTCTTTCAGTGGAATTGGCCATCAGTTTGCCGAAATTCCCGCCGCTTTATTCACATTCTTGGACGGGGTATATGACTATGGCTTGTATACCAAGAATCAAGCAAGCGCCGCAGGCAGAAAACGTTATTGGCCTAGAGGTACGAGAAGCACCCCGTATGATCCCTTCAGAACCATCTAAGCGTCTCTTGTCGGTAGCAAGATTACTAGGAGGATGTAAGCGTTCAATATGATCCGTTCCACAATGCTCACGAGTGACGGACATCTTATCTATAGGCAGCAACGTGAACGCTATGATGTATGGCGCCCACCCGTCACAGCGATAGAAATTTCTCACTCCGTCTTAGGTTCCACTATGGAGCACCATCCGATTACGATGAATGGGCACGCATCCAGAAGGGTCATGCTGGTGCCTCAGCATGGACATACGATAACATTCATCCGTCAGTGACCACGATGCTTGTCTTTCAGTGGACTGATTCAATAGGACATCAGATATTTCAACAAATTCGAGAGGTTTGTTCCTTCTCAAGAGTTCTCAGATGTGGACGTCTCTCTCCGCGGCGTCGACGGACCCATGAACAGTAAGCAACGACACCTCTCTTGACTCGAAAAGGGCTAAGGGAAGGTTATAGCTGGCTATTTTGGTCATTTTTCGCCACTGTCCAAGCTGTTCCTCCTTGCATGTGAGGCTGCTGGGATAAGCCATAATCCTGACCCCAATACTTTCAAGGGCACGTTGGGTGCCATGAAGGTAAGGTTTTGTTTCTGCGTTGAAGAGCCTGTCATATTAATGTTGTTACGCCGTATATCTAGATTAGTATGCATCTCTCCTACCTGTCATCCCAATTTCCGACTAACAGATTGTGTCCAGTGACGTATATCAAACCTAACGGCAGACGCGCAACAACGGAGACGGCCTACCTCACGTCGGATGTTCTGAACAGACCAAATCTAACAGTGATTACCAAGGCTGCTGTTGCTCGCATCTTGTTCGACGAAAGTGGGCACACCCCTCGTGCAGTTGGTGTCGAGTTCAAGGACGCAAGTGGGTCAAGACGAATTGCTTCAGCAAAGAAGGAGGTTATAATTTGGTCAGTTTATTCCTACATGGTACATCTTACACGTGCTGACATGATTTCTGATACAGTGCCGGCGCTGTGCACACTCCTCATGTATGTTTCCAATCCAACTGTATACCTTAGAACCGAGATCTGACTTGTATGTAGATTCTTATGCTGTCCGGCATTGGTCCAGCGTCACATCTCTCTGCTCTCGGCATCCCCGTCGTGGCCAACTTACCAGGTGTTGGCTCACATCTGAAGGATCATATTGTCGTTGATCTTGCCTACATGGACAAAACGAAGGAGTCACTGAGCTTTTTGTCCCCAACAACCTTGCGGCATCGCTTCCAATTGCTGAAGGCCCTCGTACAGTATAAGCTGACGGGAAGAGGGCCGCTAACGTGTAATGTAAACAATCTCTTTGTGGATGATTCTGAGGCATTGACGACTGTTATGATAAGGTCGGGGAGGTAGCTGCCTTTGTTCGCTCAGACGATTCGAAGGTCTTTCCTCCAGCGGAATTTTCGGAACCACCGCCGGAAGATACGAGCTCAGGGAAGGGGGCTCCTGACATCGAGCTATTCTTTTCTCCTCTTGCATATGCGGAGCACAGCAAAAAACCTGCACCAAATAACGGTCAATATAATTTCATGCAGCATTCCATACTGCTCAGGTCGGTTTCCCTTTCTGTGTAGCATGACCTGTCGTACTCACTACCACCCCTTCTTTTACAGGCCCAAGTCCTCAGGTACTATTCGATTGAACTCGGCAGACCCGTCTGACCCTCCCATCATCGATCCTCAGTGAGTTGTTGCCATCATGCAGCGAACGCATGATCGAACTTTCTTTCAGGTATCTTGCCGATCCCAACGACGTCAAGACCCTCATACGCAGTGTGCGCCTGCTGGACAAGCTTGCGCACACTGAGCCGCTTGCATCCGCCATCGACCCTGCTGGAGACTACCATCCAGAGCTACACCACGAGCTCTCGAGATTATCAGACAGAGAGATTGAACAGTTGATCAAGGAGAGGGTAGAGACGCTGTATCACCCGACGAGCTCTGCGCGCATGGCGCCCCTCGAGGATGACGGCGTGGTTGATCCCTACTTGCGCGTGCATGGGGTGCCGAACCTTCGAATCGTCGACGCGTCCGTCTTCCCTGAAATTATTTCTGGACATACAGTGAGTTGAATTTGTTATATCCTTGAGTGATAGAGCTGACATCAACGTTTAGGCTGCACCTGTGATTGCAATAGCTGAGAAGGCTGCGGACATCATCAAACATGACTTTGCAAGTAGCAGTGCTTGAAGCTTGAGACTCTGTCAGGGTCTCGTACGTGTATAATAGTATCATGCGTTCCATGTTTCTTAATCAATTGGTATGGTATGGTTCTCTGTGATGGCAGATTTATCGATACAAATTGTCTTAGTCTATCATTGTTTCTGTATCTGTGATGTTGAGTATAACGAGTAATATACAAGGAGCTCTCGTGAACTGATAGTATTAGGAAGGGGCCAAATGGGGAGAGAAGCTGCCACCTACGATCACAAGCATAAGTCTCTAGGGATTTTCGGGCATCGAAGACAGAAGCGGAGAAGAGAAGCGGGTTGACATCGCGAAGCGTCCCTCTTCGAGGAGCGCACCTAAGCGCGTCGCGTCGCGCACCATTAATATTCACGTGCGCAGCTCGTCACGGTTCGACCAAGTGAAGTTCTTGTCCCCGCGTGTTCCTCTTCTTTCCTGAGCTCTCACCATGCGATATCCTCTCATATCCGACGCTGGCGGTATAGCGATGCTTACGCAAATATTGGCGGATAATGTCTTATTTAGAACGTGTTTGGAGACAAGATTGAGTTCGTAGCAGTCGGACTGTTCAAGATGGGTGCTCGATAGGCTACACGTCGGCTTGTTATTTTATTGTCTTAACCTTCGCTGACGCACTATACGACAGTTATAGCCGTGTGAAAGAGTCAAACAGCCTAATAGCACAGTGGATTGCTACGCTCCACGGTGACTCAGTCAAGAGCAGCTAGGGTCCGACAATCAAAGCCTACCGCTTCATTGCTTTCGAAGAACGCCGTGCACATCCCAGGACGCGTTGTTTCCGGTGGCTTTACAACTGCCGGAAGTTGCCATTGTCGGTACCGTGGAAACTTCAACGCGAATTCCTCCGTCTCCCCCCCTCCTACGCACGGAGTGTATTGCTTTCCGCACGCACCTCTCAACCTTGACCCGCCTCCGCGCCCGCTACCACGATCGACAGGCCTCCAACCAACTGGCTCTCCAGCGTGGCGAAGCGAGCGAGGAGGCTGATCGTCGTCTTGCGGACGGCGGGTCGGCGACTTCTTCTCTATTCTGAGCTGTGACGAGCAGGAGGAACAATGTTTCAGGCCTGGCCAGCCCCGAGGTTTTCGTGGTGCACAATGCCCTCCATGGACCCACTGCACACTGCACAGTGAAATTTGTGGTGAAACACTGTGCGGGTACACGCGCCTCTACGGATCGACATTGTATACGCGTCGGGAATCGGGTCAATGTTGCATCGGTCAAGCATCGGTCGGCGATCTATATTCGGGTTAGGCTAGCGAGCACTAAGTAATTTATTTTTCTTCCGCACCGAAAGTGGAAGCAACTGATTGTTTCTTTCATTTTGTCTCCAGTGAACCCGTGTTTGGATTCATTCATGCATTCTACGCGCCGTGGTTAGCTGTCCTGGTCTCATGCGCATCGATAACACCGGTCGGACCGGGATCGTGCAGACTGGATCAACTCAAATGTAAAACTTAAAGCGTGTTGCACGAGTACTGACTGTCACGCACGGATAGCTTTCACGTACTCGGCGTAAGTTACAGCCAAGAACGTTCTCTCTAGCATACCTCTGTCAAGTCCAGTTACCATCTATACTCGACCCCCGGAAACCACGCGAGGCAAGCGGCCTCTGCATGCCTGCACTTGGCCATTGGGAGCTGAGTACATCAAGTGGTATCTTATCTCGATGACCCTGAGAGAAGATTTCTCCATGCCCACCGGATCCCATGTCATGTTCACGGGGTCGATCCCCAATCCAGGCTCGCCATGGAGGAAAGCAAGGATGGTGCGATGCTAGCGCGAACGTTCACAGCTTCTGCGAACACACTACACAGCAAACTGTGGAGGTTGTTTCGTATTCTCGCACAGTCAGGCTTTTTTGATATGTATCTTCGTGATGCGACAGATCCGTTCGAACTTGTATCAAGACGGCAGGACGTCAGCATCAGCCGTATCACGTCCGCCCTGATACGGGCGCAGAAAACTCGATCCCATGCATGCTGCACACGCGCTCCTCAAGCCTGCCAGTGATGCGCGACAAGTCGGATCCTGGTGTACGCAGTTTTGCATGCGATTGCTCTTCCACTCCTACAGCGACTGTACACAGTAGGAGAAAAATGGTTGACACGCACGATGGGTAGCATGCTGGTGTAGTTACATCAATTTCGTTGCTTTGCGCTTGAGATAGTTCGTCATTACGCTTATGAGGCGACGGTCTTCGGTCTGCTGCGAGCCTGCGGTCAAGGATGCCATGCACAAGTCAGATTGCATGCTTGGCGGACCGCTGGGATAGTGGGCGCTGGTCGTTCGGCGACGCCCAAGACAAGCCGCTCGCCCGTGAAAGGAAAGGTTAGGGCGGAGCTGTCATGGTAGAGGGATGGTGAAACCGTTCACAGCGCACAAATTTGTCCTCTGTGTGAACTCCACGGGATCGTCGCTGCTCTCTATCTCTGTAGCATGCTCGAGGGCCTTGCTCCGCACATTTTAGAGAGGAAAACGGGTCAAGAGGAGGGATGAAACCCGACGGATATTGAAAAATCAATGTTGGGAGGGGCGGGAAATAGCCATAAACGGTCCGAAAAGCGCCCTAGCAATGCATGAGACGCCCGGATGGGAGTGATGCCGAGTGATCCGGGAAGGTGATGCAGCCACACGATAGGCTGGAGAGATTCCCGAGTGGTCGGTATATACACAGGTGTCTATGTCCCGTGTGTCTGCCCTTCCGCTCTTCCCTATCCATCCTCCTCCCTGTCATTCCCTGAATGTACTTGATTCTGCCACTTAGACTACACTCGCAGATCTCCTACACGAGTCCCTGCGCATCCACAACTGAATGGCCATTTTAATTTGCAGGTCGGAAGGTCCCAACGGCTACAGCACCACTCCGAGTGCCAGCCTGGATACCGCTTGTAAGTGTCCAAGCAGTCCCGGACAGCCCTCCTATTCGAAGTAGCACTGTGCTTGCAGCGTTGCCACATTTAACCTTCTCTCCGACCCGAATTACCTACATAGCTGTAGAGAATTCATCGCCCACCGAGCTCTAGACGTGGAGCGCGGCGGTGGATACTCTCTTCCGACCCGCAGCCGCTTCTTCTTTCAATATCCAGTGCTCTCTTGCATGTTTTTCTGACATATTCCTTTTCTTATATAGATGAACTCGAACGACGTTACCCTCTGCAGTGTCGGCGGGTGTGCTTGCACGCCACCCACAGCTGCAGCAGCGCACCGTGTCCCCAGATAGACCTCGCACTTCGTATGTTTATACTTCAGGAATCCGTTCACATTCTCACTTTTAAATTTGTATCTAGATGTCCTATTGCTTTGGTCGCTGCGCTCGCTTTGCCAGCGTGGACGCATTGCTGTTGCCGGCATGGTACGCTCGGAATCCTGTCTATACGTTCTCTTACTGATGTCTTATCTAGATGTCTGGTAAATCATTCGTCTTGCCCGTTATCTGGTCAACGCCAACGTCCCCCATATGTTTACATGGATGGCACTACTCTCGCTGTGGTTGCCGATGTGATCCCCGTTAAATATTGGGGACACGACGGTGACCGCCAGACCATAGCATTGCTGAAGACCGTCCCTCTAGACATCCTTGGATATTCGTCGTCGGACATGATGGGAGTGCAATACAATTCAAGGTATATTCTTTCGAGTCAAATAGATACAGTATACGAAAGCTAATTGCACATTATAACCTACTAAAGGGACGTTATGGATGTTATATCACCAGACGACGACGTAGGAGGAACACAAGAGAATGGAACCAAGAGGAAACAACATGACTGGTATCATCTAAAGGGACATGGGGACAAGAGTACAGCGCATAGGGTAAAATGGATACACATTGGTAAGTTTCTTGACAAGGTCGTAAAGCAAGGTAAGACGCGCGCCGCGGTATGGCGCTTCCATCAAATTCGTTATATTAAGAACAGGCTCGACCATCGTTCACGAACGACGTCGCGCCAGTCCACGGCAATGCCGGTGCGCTGGCTGTTCAACGTATCCCGTCTATGGCACATCTGGTCGACGACATGGCGCGCCTGGGCGATCGTGCCGCCGAAGTACGCGTCCTGGTGGAGGTTGCAGCGGCCGCGGATGATCTCGCGGAAGAGCGGATCAGCCGACATGCTCCCGGTAAGCACAAGCGGCAGCACGACGGCGCGGTCGAACTCGCTCGGCGGGAACTGCTGGAAGTGGTCCAGGAGGTTATTGATGGACTTGCCGATCTCGGCGACACCTGTGGGCCAAGGAGCACGACGGGTGAGTGGCTGGTCGCACGGCACACAGCGCGGAGCGTACTCACCAGGGTGTGAATCGCTCAGCACGGTGTGCAGGTAGAGCACCGCGGTCTCGCGGTAGATCTGCGCGACGCGGAGCCGCGTCGCCTCGTCGGGGCCCGCGATGTCGTGGATCATGCCTGCGCCCGCCGCGGCGGCCATACCGGATGGGACTGTGTCGGTCGTCGGGGACTCTGCGTAGTTGCGCGCGGGCCGCTGGCGGAGGGCCTGTTCGATCTGGTCGCCCCGCCGGATGAGCTCGCGCATGCTGAGCGTGCCCTGCGCCGCCTCGCTCTTCTTCCAGCTCGCGAGCGCGGCGATCTCTGCGATCGCGAGGAGCGCCTCGTCGGGGCACCCGGTGAGTTTGTCCATGCGCAGATCGAGCTGCTCGTTGTTTGCCGCCGACCAGTAGCCCGCCCCGCCAGGCCCGCCCTGGCTGAACAGCCGGCGGTACACCGCGAGGAAGCGGGGCGGGCGTATGAAGATCATGCCGGACATAATGTCCATCCACTGATGAGATAACGAGGTCAACATGTGGCAGGGATCACACCGTCAAGCGTCGTGAATGACGTACCATCGTTGCTTTCGCCGCGAACTTTTGCGTGGGTGTCATGTTGACGAGCCGCAGTTTGGGGTTCTGCTCCTCGTGGATCCCGGTCTGTGCGAACCAGTCATACGCAACCTCCAAGAGGGCCACCCAATTGGTGCCTCCCCCCAACAGAACGTGATAGGCGATGAGATAGATCGCTGCCACAGCGTCCGTCTCTGTGTACTGCGAGCCCATCGTCTTGACATTGGACAGCAAGAAACAGGCCTGGTCGTAGAAGTGGCTGTGCGCAGGCGGTTCAGATGTCTGGCTCTCAAGCCCGTTCGCAAATCGTGTACGTAATGAATGCAATGCAGCCAGTGCACATATGGCATATGCGACCGCGCCCTGTGGTTCAGCAGTGACAATCTGAGATTGTGTCTTCTTAGTGATGATGGAAGATGTCAAGTTCGAAAGAAGCACGCACATAGTACAGAGTTTCCGTCAAAGCGTTTCCCGCGAAGACAAACTGCAGTTGGCGGACGTGTTCAAAGTAGTATGGGATGTATTCGTGCTCAGTCAGAGGCAGCTCACGGACGGACGTCAGCGTTGATGGTGACACAGAGGGGTGCACGTCAGAGTTAGGGAGGAAAGAAGCCGCAGGGTATGCGGGTACGCTAGTCAGTGGATGGATATCGGCGCCGTGGTAAGCACTCGATCCGTGGTTGTAGGAGCTCCCAACAACAAATGGCGAAGGAAGCGACAGGTCATTCGGGCCACCGGTAACGCCTAGCGGGTCTGCGAGGCGTCTGCATCAGCAAGAAAAGGCTGGCACGAGGGTTTGTACGTACCGAGTCCGGGAAGTCCGGACATCATCGTGCTCTGCCGCGAGAGGTGTGCAGGCGTGTCATAGCGTTGCTGGGTGGGGTAGGGCGAGGTGTCGTAATGCCCCCGGGTCCGTCGGAGCGTGCTAGTGCTGGGGCCGGGGCCTGCGACGGCCGACGGCGGGTATCTGTCCTGCGCCGCGCGGGGGGCGTAGGGGGCGGTCGAGGAGGGTGCGGACGAGGCGAGCGAGTTGTAGATGGCGCGCGGTTGGCCGCGGATGAGGCCTGCGCGGGTGAGTTGCGCTTTGATGTTTGCTTTGTATTCGGCGACCTTCTCCTTGTCCTGGGGCCATGGTAAGCACTGACAAACCCATTCGCGCGGCAGAGAGGCTACTCACCCGCATCCAGTCAGGTCGCCTGGGGCCCCACCCGAGGCACTGTATGCCCAGGCGGCGACATGTTTTGCACGAGTCTCCGTCCACTCGCTCTTCGTCGCATTTCTAAGACACAGGGAATCAGTCAGCACCGTGGCGTTTGGAGTCAGTAAAATAGGACGCACCTTGCGTCGTACTCGGCAGGTCCTGGAGATGACTGTGAGTGAGACACGGGCTTGTGCTGAGTAAGAAAACGCGCGCCACATACCAGCAACCGCCTCGCCCCGCTGAGCGTGAGCGGGTGAGCTCTGTGGGCGACGAGCGTGTTGGTGTGCTGCGCACGGATCGTTCGTCCTTCTCGCCCTCTGAGTGTGGGTGGGTAGGGAGGAGAGAGGAGGGCAGCGAGATGGGAGACGCGTCCTGGGTGGAGGTGGAGGCATCCATGTCGGGAGACGGATGGTCTAATTCAGGAGATGATGCGTGGCTGCCGCTGTCTGGAGAAGAGGGAGGTATCTGTGTCATTAAAGCCATGGCTGAGATGTGCGTTTGGGCAGGGAGGCTGTATATACAGCAGCTGTGCACCGACGGAGGGAAGAGGTTCGTGGTACGGGACAGGCGGTTTTGCCTGTAAAAGGAGAGGAACTTTTAGGTATGTCGGCAGGACCGTGAATACCGAGGTTAGAAGTAGTTTGATGGGGAGATCGTCACTAAGGGCCTCCAGGCATCCCTCCAAGTCGGAGTGCACACACGGCAAAATAACACAGGTGGCGACTCTCGATCATGAGATCAATCGTTTGGGTCAGCAAATACCCTGACATACCAGTTATTTTCCTGTGCCCTCCGCAAGAGCCCAGTCAGTCTCGGTCATACACTGCTTACAAGCTGAGACGTGAGCCCACTCACCCTGTATTTTCTGTTCTTTTTCGCGAGCCCAAACGAGTGCGTGTCGCCGCGTAAAACACCCAGAAAACCCCACCCTCGTCCGTCGAATCCCCCCCGGGGCGTCTACCGTCCTCTCCGGAGCGCCTCCCTGTAAAGTTCCATCCTCATCGGTCCTCTCATCATAGCGACCTTCTCCAGCACGGTCCCTCCCTCTGCCCGTCAGATCCATCACACATCTCCCACCTATCCCAACTACATAATGTCCATCGTCGCCTCACTCCCATCCAAACCCTTCTGTCATACCCGTGGGTACTTTCCGGGGCTTTCAATCCCGTATTTCTCGGAGACGCTGCTCGAGGACGCCCTCCACCAAGCAGCGTCTCTCTCTTACCCGACTAGAAGCAACTCCTCCCACCCTGTACCTAGATCACAACACGATCTACAGACGTGCGAGCGGTTGTTAAGCCCGTCATTGCTTGACTGTAACCAGCTTTCTCAACCCGGATAGATGGCGTTTGTAGGTAGCAGAACTTCTACAGAACCCTAATACACCCTCTACCTACCATCCTTTCCTCTAAACTGGCAGCTCCCACGTCGCGGGAGCTTCTGTACATACTTGCCCGTGCCGACGACGACGACCCGCGAATTATTGAACCCTCGCTCCGATTCGGAAGAATAACGTCGTTTATTCTGTGATCCAAGCTAATGAATATTTCGGCATGCCGCCGCGGCAAGCATCGATCACTTTACGCGTGCTTTTCCCTAATCCGGTCACCCATTCACGTGGCGGCCACGCGACACCGCCTCCAGGAGCTTTTCCTGTGCCATCGCCACTCCTCTGCATAGTTGTTCCTTCGCCTCTAGAGCTGCCGGGTCGCACAGGTTCATCGTGCACACTTGAGATAGCTTCGGTCTTACAGCCTTGTTGTCCAAGCGATATCTAACCCACTGAACGCATGACTAAACGGAGAAATGTCTTGGAACTGACAAAGCAAATTTGTACGCGGTCCTGACACCAATTGTAATCTTTCCACCAAGTTTGAGGCCTCGAGGTTAGCGTGCGTCGCGGCGAACAGGCACAACGGTAAACCGGTGTTCAAGAATTGACTCCGCCATTAGGAGAGCAAAAATCCCCAATGCTGAAGCTGCCGCTAGGCGGCATCAGGGTGAAATACGGTACGGGGGTCGCGTAACACACCCGTCTCGATCATTATCTCTCCTGCATGGACGACCCAAAACCGTGTCATATGCGTACTCCGAGAATGTCGCAATGCGCTGCCGACAGACATTGTCTGATAAGGGTCACATTCTCTCGCGTGCGGCCGTCGATGGCCCCCCGCAAACGGCGTCCTGCGAACCTCAAACAAGTTCAGCTGCCTTGGCCAATGCCTGGATCGGTCCCGCCACATGAGACATCTTGAAACACTCAACGGCGGAACTCGCAGACGACATACCGGTGCACACACACACAATCGCATACCCGCGAGCTATATCAGCTGGCCATGCACAGGCGAGACCCAATTGTGCAGAACCATGAGATCATATTTTGATCGTTATGACCACATACGCCGCATTCTCCAGACAAACAAGAACGACCGTCGCCTCGAGGCGCGTCCTGTCCGGTGCTCGGATATTCGGAAGCGTACCCTACCCATGCTGCACCGCTATACGCCGTTGGCGCAGGCCCGATAGATAGTGCTCGATACGCGCACAGCCCGGAGATTATCGAAGATCGTGCGGGGGGCGTGGCAGCCGGGGCTCGTCCTCGTCGTCGCCTTAGTCGGTGAGGTCATTACTCTCTCTCTCCGCCTCACGCTGCGGCGCAGAGAACGGTGCTTCTGCGCAGCGAGCGAGCACACGTTCGTCTGCTGGCCCTTCGCGGTGTTCTCAGGAGCTGCTGAGCTGTCGCCGACACCGGGGAATGAGTAATTGGACGATGGTTATACGAATGCCGTTCGCTCGAGGCGCGTTGGTCAGCCCGGTATCTCGGGCGTCAAGGGCAGATGGGAGGTCGTTCGCGTCGCGTGCGCGCGCCCTCTCTACATTGATTGCTACACCCATTTGGCAAGGTACCGATCGAGGACGATCACAGCGCGCGGTGGCTGTAGCCGCCTGCAGCTTGGATAGGTGAGTTGGTGGATAGTCAAGCGGACGCACCTAGAGGAGTCTGTTGTTGTTGTTGTTGCAACGTGGCCTACTACCTGTGACGAAATGGAGAGCTTGTTAGTACAACCTGACGACAAGGAACATGCCGTTTTGCATCTGCACGCAGATTGTTGGCTTGCCCAGCCAATGCTCGGCGAGATAGCAATACCATCCAACATCATATCACGCGTCTGCATCGTCCCAGTCAAGTGGGCATCCTGACTTGTCGCTGCCTAAGCCTCGGCCGAGCTGCTCAGCACGTCTCCGCAGGTGGCACGGAGAATGCCTGGCCACTGGCCACGAGCCTATCGAATTAGACTGCAGCGAGCTAAGAACCACCAAGGTGTCAGGCAGAGTACAAACCCAGCCAAGCTAGAACACGCACGGTGAGTCACCCTGGTATGCTAACCCGTCCGTGACCTCTGCATGGAATCCGGATGGAAGGCCATGTGACCGGGGCTTGGAGCCTGAAGCGTGATGCGTGATGTGCCCAGCTCGCACGGTGTTTCAGCCCACGGTAGCAGTGCGACAGACCGTCGCACTGCTCGCCCAGGGCTGAAGCACTTGGAGGGGATGGCGGCGCAGTTGAGCCCTGGGCTGCAGGCGCGGCGGCGGACGCTGGCTGAAAGAGAAAGACAGAACTCAACGTCCTCGTGAGGCAAGCGTGCCATCAACGAGGGCATCAACGATCCGATCAAACTGTGCTGCTCGCCTTGTCCGCGCAAGTGCAAACCGACCCGAGGGACGGGCACCCTAGGAAGGTTTCTCCGGGTCCGTGCGCCAGATAAGGAAGCTTCTTCGCTCGCTGTTGCCCGGGGCGGGCGCCGGGGATAGGATAGCACCAGTCACGGTAGAGTTGTGTTGTGACTAGTCTAGTTGCGGGTCGACGTGGAGGGCAGGGGGGCATCAACGCTGTTCGAAGATGCGGGCCCGGGACGTGTGTGGCCAGCCACCGTCGCAAGGTGGCTCGTTATTGGCGATGGCATCTAGTACGGGTGCGTGCGTGTGCGTGCGTGCGTGGTTTCATCGGAATGAATTTTGTGTTCTGTACATGACATGACAGTTACCGGTGATAGAACCTGGGAACGAGAAGCCAAAGCTGCGCATGAGAAGATTCGGGGGAAGCAGATCCGGAGGCTACAGTACCTAGTATAGTGACATGCAGGAAGGTGTGAATCCAAACTCGTATAGGCGACGGAGACATGCAGAGAGCGACCCAAGTGATACAGAGGTGTGACAGAGCGAAGAAAGAGAGAGAGATGATGATGACGACGAACGACGACACACAGCTTTTTCCTTTATGTACAGTTTTGCGGGGCAGGTATTTGAAGACAAAGGTATCGAGTGTGGAGTTATTTGGTATTTTGGTGGAGGTATTTTTCGCTGGGTAATTTTCGTGACACTGAGCAAGAAAGCATGAGTCAGACAAAGTTGAAAAGGGCAAGATAGAGCACAGATAGATGGAAACGAAATAGAAATCGGGGCGAGGGATCCGGGAGGGGCGATTGCTGCATAGTCCGGGCGCGCACTCATAACCAGGAAGCAACGGTCAATTCGACTGTGGGAGCCAGCCGGACAGATCGCCGTAGCTGCTTACTGGCCGTCAATGCGACGCAACACAAGCTGACGAGATGGGAGAATGCCCCGCAGAAGGCGTGATTAGGGATAGACGACGGGGTAGATCTTGCGGAGTGCTGGAAGGGGTAGATGGAACGTGGAACGGATTGGATGGGATCGAACAGGGAGGGGGAGTCGCAAATAGTTATGTGCGTGCACCAGGGGAAGGGAAGGGAAGACAAACAAGGGAAGCAGCCGCCGCGGGCAAGTCGCGTCAATCGACCCCGCTCGAGTCGCCGGCTCGTGAATTAAGCGTAGCCTCGAGAACGATAGTCTGAGAAGGATGGGAGGAGGATGGGCATAGTAGCAGAGCAGCGGCCGCAAGCGCACCAGCACTGTACCAGGGACAGTGGCGCCACACAGCGGGCCGGGGCTGCCTAGCATGCGCACGCCGCCTCACTCTCCGCTGGCACAAAGTCTGCTGCGCCCGCGAACCGTGTTCGGGCCATACGTGAAGGGCGTGTTCGTGTCCAATGAGCGGGTCGAGAGTGTGTCTGAGCGAGAGTGAGTGAGTGTAAGCGTGGGTGGTAATGATGTGTATGGTGTTTGTCGGATGGAGATTTCGTGAGTCTATACGCCTCTCGCGCGGTCCAAGTCGGTGCACCGCGCGCACTACACCAACAACAACGACTCGCCCTCCCTCATCACCTCCCTCCAATTAACGGGCGCGCCCCGATGACTATCCCTCCTCTGCCACACCCTCTGCATCAAATCCCTCACCTCCGCCACATTCCCCACGCTCTCCCCCTGCTGCGTCTCCAGCAGCTGCATCAGAAACGCGCGCTGCTCGCGGTTGTCCGTCAGGCACCCCGAGATGCAGATCCCGAACACGACGCTGCGCAGGACGCTGCGGGAGACGAGCGGCCGGTCGAGCGGGACGCGGTACAGGCACTCGATCGTCTCGGACACGCCCTGCACGATCTCGGGGCATGAGGGGTAGTCGCCTGAGAGCACCGTGTGCAGGTATACGCGTGCGGACGCGCGGAAGATGTCGTTCGTGAGGTGCCGCCGGAGCTGCACGTCCGTCGCGTCCAGCCCGCTCCCGCCGTTCACGCCCACGTTCACGCCCATCCCGCCCATCGCGTTCATCCCATTGACGCCGCTCATCCCGTTAACATTGACCCCGTTCATCCCGTTCATATGCGCCGCGCCATTAACCCCCATGCCCATGCCCCCATTAACATTAACGTTCACGTTGACCCCCATGCCGCCGCCCATGCCCATGCCCATCGTATGCGGGTCCAACCCCAACGCGTGCGTATAAGCGCCCGCCGCGGTGCTCTGGATGGGCGAGCGCGCGGCGGGCACGAGGTACTGGCCCTCGATGGCGCCGCCGAGCTCGACGAGCCGCGGCACGCTCAGGCAGTTCCGCCGCCGCTGGCTCTCCTTCCAGTGCGCGAGGTTCGAGATCTCCGCGATCGCGAGCACGATGCTGTTCTCGCACCCCATGATGGGGAGCATGGAGGTTTCGACGGGCTCGGCGAGCGGGTCGGGCGCGGGGTGCGGGCCGGTGGTAGATGGGTGGTGGGAAGAGGGGTGGTGGGAAGAGGTGGAGGAGGAGGAGGGATGGGAGGAAGAGGAGGGGTGGGTGGAGGAGGTGGCGGAGGCGGGCGGGAGGTCGTCGATGTACGCCCGCCGCGTCCTATCAAACAACTCCCTATAAGTCTCTAAAAACCTCGGCACCGTCGCCGTCGTCACGCTCGCCAGCACGTCGAACCACATCGTCGTCTTGATAATGAACCTCGTGCTCTCCCCGCACCTCCTCAACACGTCCTCGGGGCCGTAGAACCGCGGGTCCGCGAGGACGCCGCGCACGTACGTGGACGCGACGTCGAGGAACGTCGCCCACGCGCCGCGCCCGCCCGCGAAGAGGATCGTGCTCACCGCATGCAAGCCCGCCATCGCGTCGCCCTCCGTATACTGCTGCTTGCTCACCAGACTCCTAAACAGCCTCTGATACAAAAAGTTCGCCGCGCCCGCACTCGGCACGAGGGCCCCGTCCTCCGGACTCGCAAAGCCCATGCGGTCGCGGTGGATGGCGGCGAGCATGCACGCGGCGTCGCGCGCCTCGCTGCTCGAGCGGATGAGGTCGTAGATGAAGCGGTTGATGTTCGAGTCGGAGAGCAGGTACTGGATGGGCAGCACCTTCTGCATGTAGTGCGCCACGAGCACCTGCTGCTCGCGCGGGATCGAGGCGTCGTACGCGGTCACGACGAGCGGCAGCGCGCTCAGCATCTGGTCAGGCGAGTCGAGGTCATCGTCAGAGTACGTGAAATTCTGGGTGTACGTAGTCGAGAAGCTGCTTTCCAACGCTGGTTGCGGCGGCATTTGAGGCACGTAGGGATGGTAGAGAGACGACGATGACGATCCATTAGAGATAGGCCCTGCCAACGAAGAGGGCATTGAGCAAAGTACATTCAAAAATACACTAGTAGCGGTACGGAGTCTTACAGGACGACTGAGAAGAAGGAGAAGTAATAGGGGGCACTAAGCTACCAGACTGCATAAGACCGCTCTGTGGCGCGGTAGGGGTCGTTGAATACAGAAGGGCTTCGGGTCCCGGCAGCGGCATGCGCTGGAGGGTCGAGTCATGAGCATGGGGATGGGGGAGAGTATGGGGGTGCGAGCTATTCAAGTCTGGAAGATGGGTGGACCATGCTGCATAACATTACTACCAGGAGGAATGTAAGGAAACTGAGGATAGTACATACTGGTCTGCTGTTGTTGCTGCTGCTGCTGCTGCTGCTGCTGCTGCTGCTGCTGCTGCTGCTGCTGCTGCTGCTGCTGCTGCTGCTGCTGCTGCTGCTGCTGCTGCTGCTGCTGCTGCTGCTGCTGCTGCTGCTGCTGCTGGTAGTGCTGCTCGGTCGGCATGGTGGGGGGTCCCGGGGGACCGTGGTGGTAGCTGCCGTTCTCGCGGACGTACGACATGTTGGGCCCCTGCTGCTGCCGGGGCCCGTCGTGGGAGGAGGTGGAGAGGGTGGGGGTGGGANTGCCGTTCTCGCGGACGTACGACATGTTGGGCCCCTGCTGCTGCCGGGGCCCGTCGTGGGAGGAGGTGGAGAGGGTGGGGGTGGGAGGGGTGCCAGGAGACGTGGCCTGGAGGTTCTCGACGAGGACGAGGACAGGGGGGTCGCCGTCGTTGGAACGGGGCCCCGAGCCCGAGTGCCCCTTGATCATGCCCTGCGACGCCAAAAACGTCTTTATCTTTTCCCTCAACTCTGTGACACTGTTGTTCTCCTGTGGGTCGCCATGTCAGTGGGTGAAGAAAATTTTCAAAAAAAGCGTGCCACTGACCCTCATCCAATCAGGCCGTTTGGCCCCGAAACCGAGGCACTGCAACCGTAGACGGACGCACGTCTGGCACGCGCCGTCGGGATTGGGTTGCTCGTCGCATTTCTATAGGGGGAGATCGTCGACAACGGCGGCATCATCGAGGGCGGCGACGACGACGATGGTGGTAGACGCGGGATCGAGCGAGCGACGACGATGACGTTGAGCGAGAGTGAAGCGAGATGATCGTTGGGCGCGATCGAGAGAGGGGGAGAGAGAGGGCGTCAACGGTGAGTGTGACGCTCTGGGGACGATGTGAGCTCGAGAGAGGCGCGTACCTTTCGGCGAATTCTGCAGGTGTAGCAGCCCGACTTGGCTCTGACGGCGCCTTTTGGCTTGGGCGCTCCGGGCTTCTTTTGCGGTTGGGTGGGATTGCGGGCGGCTGCTGAGGCGGAGGAGACGGTCTTGCGGGGGCTGGAGGGGAGGTCGGGCATGGTGAGCGGGGGAGGAGGAGGGGGATGGGGTGAGGGGTAGGAGCAGTTGGCGGGGTCTTGTGGCGTCGGCGGCGGTTGTTGTTGTTGCGCGAGCTGTTGTTGGTGTTGCTGCTGCTGCTGCTGGAGGTGCTGGTGATGTTGTTCGAACTGCTGTTGCTGCTGCTGCTGGATGTGAGGAGGAGGCAGCTGTTGGTGGATGGTGTTACCAGCGGCAGACTGAGGCGATGGCAGGTCAGATTGCGGTATATGTACTCTGGGCGCTGGGTAAGCCACCGTGCGAAGGGCGAACGGAGGGACGTCTGCGGGCGGCTTTGAAGAGTCCATAACCGGGAGTGGGAGACGCTGTGGGTGGGAGAGGGAAAGACGCGAGAAAGGGCGAAAGACGCTGGTGGGAGGTCAAGAACAAGAAGCACATCACACAGACCCCGATCACACCGTTCCCTCTTATCCCCTCCCAAACAGGCGCGCACCCGCGACTGCCTCATCCACCCTCCCCCAATCACATTTCGGGGTGCTCCCGGCGCCACTACAATAAACGCCCCATCAGGAAACCCAACTGCGCCCGGCGTCTTTCTTCCGCATCCTTATCGCGCCGTCCGTGAAAGTTTTCCCCCCGAGGAAAGCACTTTTTTTAATTCTCGCAGCCTCCTGTACTTCACTGCTCGACACTTTCGACATCGTCATGGTCACCCTCGACGAGTGGCATCTTCGACTACAGTACCTCAAGCGACAGTGCCACGCTCGCAACCAGTGCCCCCCCGCGTGCCCAGATTGCAATAACACAGCCGCTGAGATCGGAAAGAACGTCAGTCACGCTCTAACCATCCATGAATAAGGCACCCGCCCGTCTCGGGTTAGCCGCTCGCCTAGACCGCTCCCCCCACCCTCACACGCGCGTCTGATCCGGCGTCTCGGCTCCCCCCTCCTGGATCCTGCCTCTCCCCTTCCTTTCCCTCTCCATCTCGACAATTTCTTCCCATTCCCAATTCGTCATCCGTAATCACCAAACGCAAACGCAAACTCTCTCTGGGTCGCCGCGAGAACACGCACGCCGTCCTCGAGGTGCGGGTGCGGATACGAGCCATCCTGCCATCCCCCCGCCTGCGCGACGAGACAAGCGTTGCCTGATTTCCTCGCAGAAAGGTTTCGATACACAATACAGTACAACACACGCACGAGACGAAACGTAAGTACAATACAATAATAACCCAGCGTGATAGGCCATAGCACCTTCGCCTCGCCTCTTAGTCAACCCCCCCTACGCAACATCCCTCCTCGGACCCTCTCCCGGCGACCGCATATCCCATCATCGAATCATGCAGTCACACAATCAATTATCATTCCTCGCCGCCGCAACCCTCTCCCAGACTGTATCGATGCTCGAAAAGCGTCCCTCTGGTCGTGAGCCGTCGCCGTTTCATCATTATTCGTTATTCATTCGTTGTGTGCTCCTTAGTCTGTAGTCCGGTGTGCACCTCCGTCCTAGCAAGCGATTGCTTAAGCTTAGTCCTTAGTCCGAGCTGCGATGCGATGCGTCCAATGTATTGATGCAATATTCTCCGTTGTCCTGTTACAGTATTCTCCGCTCCCGCTTGTCCGCTCCCGCATGTGCACCATATGCATACAGTCTTGACTCCGAGTCAACAAGGAGTGGGCAGTGGTAAGCAATAAGCAATGTCCGAATGAGCCATATGAGTAAGGAGCGAATGAGCCATCAGTTTAGGTTCAGCCCGGTCGTCGTCGCATCGCAAAGTTCTTCTCGCCCCCTGCTTCTCCCTTTGTTTGCCGTGGAGTGCGCACCCCCTCGTGTTTTTGCGTCGCGTGCTTTCGTGCAGGTACTTAGTAGTATCTAATCTACGTGATGGGGAGCCTCCGAGCGGCGGTGTCGAAGTAAGTACTGTCGCGGTCGCGCAAGTAACAGAACTCTCGATGACATGTTCGCGTCGTCGCGTCTGTTCGCTTTGAAGCGTGAAGTTAAGCTCCCTCGCCACCGTGACGCCAGGCGCAGGGAAGACGCTTCATATGCGTGTCTTTGTGCTGTGCTAGAATTGCGTCGACGTCCCTGCTCCCCATCGCCATTCCATATCATCATGCCATTCATATTACTGCACAGCACTTGGGTCATCTGGGTTATCTGGATTTCTAGCTTTCTGGGTTTCTGGATTTTCTCCACGTTGACCATCGCGCATCGAATTCTAATCTAATATCTGCTCAACACGTCCCAAACCCGGTATATATGAATTCTATTCTATATTCTATAGGTACACCGCAACGTGTTACGGTATCCATCTGTCCACGAGAGATTGAATATTTGCGTGTGTGTCCACGCCGCACGCGTGACGATGCACGGTGCAGTGTGCCCACGCGCGTCAGCCTTTAGGTAAACCTACGACCGCGGTCGGACGTGCGCTTTCTCGCAGTCCACCACCTCACCACCTCAGCATCGTGATATCTCAGCATCGACGGTAGACATCAACGGTGCGCTGTTGGGGCCTGAATAATGGTGAACGTTAATTCTGCTGCGATCGTCGCACTACGTAGTAGCCTGAGAGACCACGGTGAGTGATGTAGCATCTGCCCATCTAGTACACGCACGGGTACGGGCACACGTCGGTAGCAGGCTGGCAGCATCTAGCATCCGACATCTACGCACACTGCACTGTGCATTTAAATTCATCCATGCTAACTTCTAAGGCTGAAGATTGGGGGCGCCACTATCAACTATGATCTAGTATCATCTGGTATATTGCAGGGGCACTGCTCACGGTCCTGGGTCCTGGACTCCTGGGATGTTCAACTGTCCATGTCAAGCTTCGAGATTCGAGATGGGTCGGATGCTAGGAGAACCAGAGAAGGAGTGGCGAGTACATGATCAGGTTTTCTACCTCGAGGCATCGAGGGCAGTGCTCGGATGTTCAACGTTCAGCTGACAGCAGCTATATACGCAAGACGAGGCTCGGATACTAGGAGAGTGAGTGAATCTTGATCATATCCCGGGATTGAAATCACTTTTTGAACCTCGAGGCATCGAAGGCAGTGCTCGCTCACACTACCCACACAGTCACAGGTGCACAGGTACCCACAGATGCACAGTCGTTGTCAGACCTATGTGGATTCCGGGTACGCAGATTTCAATCATCCAGGTTTTCAATCTTTCTATCTTTGCTTTCATCTTTTCGTTCACTCTTTCTGCTCTGATTTCAAGATGATTTCAAGCGCCAGATACTGATGTTTTTTTTTGGATTTTTAATACAGGCTATGCGGTACGTGGTATGTGGCACGCAGGCTGTGCAGCGTGCGCACTCCGCGATTCCGATTCATGATCATCCTCATTCTCATCCCAGACCGGGATTGAAATCTGGAAAACCTGCACACGCGACCTTCCAACGCGCTACCACCACGTTCTACTGGCATGAGCATGAGCATCAACATAAACGCACAACGCGGACGTTGGAACTTGGATCGCAGAGCTTTGAGTTCGAATTTCAAGCTTTCAAGCTTTCCGTCGTCTTTCATCTTTCAAGCGTCCATCGATGCTTCAGGCTTTCTTTCAAGCGTCCCCGCGTCCACCATGATCTATGCGCCGTCCAGCGGCCATCGATACCCCGTGAAGCGGCCATGGCCAGCGTCCATGATCGATACACCGTCCAGCGTCCGAGTCTCGAGACCGAGAGCCCACATGCAGATCGGAAATTGGACTCGCTACAAGTTTGATACGCGTACGGCAATTACATCGACGTGTTTGCAACTTTGTCGCGGTGGCTTAGGCAGAACTCGGGTGCGCCTTTGTCAAAGACCGGGTGCACAGGAGTGGTCGTTGCAAAGCACGGGAGCAGGCTTTGCGAGCACGGGAGCACGGAGCATCTTCAAGTTGCGCAATAATCAATTGCAAAGCGTCGGGGCCAGCGGGCCATGTGGCCACCGGTCATCTCCTGGCCGCTACGACTCTACCGCGTACGGACGACGATGGGGCACGATGATGCGCAGATGAGGTAGCTATAGTCTCGAAGTCCAAGTCTAGTTTTGCTTCTTACCGTAGTATGAGCCGTGCCGTTCGACTTGAAATGCCAGCCGTGAGCCGACCTCCGTCTCCGTCTCCCACGATTTCGTTATGTATTGCACCTTACACGACGCATCCAAGTGGTCGAGTCCAAGCTCCTCCGCGCCGTCATCCATTCGATATGTAGCCATCACCCACACACACGCACACGCCCCAGCCCGCTAGCTAATAGCATCGCGCGTCCTGACAACTTCTTAGCTGGACCCATCGACAATGTCGAATATTGAATGGACAGACGCTAGTCCCGATTGAGCCTCTCCCCAATTGCAAGTTCATCCGGCGTTCGAGCCTGCAGCGGATGACAGACCGTGGGCCCGTAGATTAGGATTAGATTGCTGTATGATAGAGTACTGTATACTGTATACCGAGTGAATGGGGCCTGGAGCCTCTTTCATCACGGCGTAGAGCTAGGAGCTGCACTTGGACCAGTGCAATAGAGTATGAACGGGGAAGCAATAGAGAGAAAGGAGGGATAAAGGAGGAGGGAGGAACGATGACCCGTCCAGTCCTATCCAGTCCCAGTCCTGGTCGACGGGAGACCGTCATACCGTATAAACTGTAGACTGTATATCACTATAGCACTATATCATCGGGGTTCTGGATAAGGATAAGAAGCTTGAAGCAGAAAGGATGAAGGTGTCGGTGTTGCAACCTAACCTTCGCAGAGTCACAGTGATGGAATATGATTGCCATCATGCGGGACAGGCCTAGTATAGCAGGTGCAATTTAGAATACATAGTTTAGAACAGCAGTCGGGGGTCACGTCCCCCTGATTAAGATTACATGTGCTTGATGGAAATGAAAACGCGGCTATAGCTAGGAACAAGGGAACAAGGGGGTGCGGGTATCGAACTATGAACTCTCGAACTATCGACCCACGAAAGGAAACCATCGAATCATGGAACTATCGAATCAATGGAACCATGAGCCCGTGAATGGATAAGGCCCAGGGACCCTAGGAGGAAAGGGCCCGCTCGTCCTTGGACGAAACGGCTAGCCGAACGAGAAGCCATCTATCCCATGATTCGACCAATGTTGAGTGGGAGCACGCACAGGCCCAAGTGGTACATACAGTACCGAAGATCCTCCTGAGAGCCCTCGCCTCTGACTGAGAAAGCAAACAAACACAGTGGTGCCTCTGCCTCTCAGATAGCGATTGCCGATTCGGATTCGGATACCGCGCATCGCACGAATCAGTGCATATTGCACAATTGTGTCGTTGTTGTTATTGCTGTTGTTGTTGTTGTTGTTGCTATTCACGATCACGTCCGGTGCTGCAGAAGGTGGGTGGGGCGGCGACGGGCATGTGCGCAGCGCACCAGGCCCGGGGGCTCGCGACTGGGATCACCTCCATCACGGCCCTTAGTGCGCGTCGCGACCAGGAGACGTGTTACAGCACAGTGTGGGCTGAGACGAAACCATTTGCAGCGAACTCAATAAGTGCAAGTGTGCATCGATATCGCGGCTCCGTTCCATGTTCCACGTCGCAGGTCCCATGTTCCACGCCCGCATCACGCTCACGCATGACCGCGACTGTGCACTGTGGATATTAAATTAGGCCAGGGAAGCGTATAATCAAGCGTAGGTAATAGAGTTGGCTGTAGCTGACTGTACAGTTGAGATACTGAGATATCGGGTGTGTGTATGTACATGCGGGGGACGAGCGGAGAGAAAACCTGCGGGAAGAGAGACTATGATTTGTACATTATGGACGAACGAAACGGATACATTGGTTAGACCGTCATGGGGAGACGCTGTCTTTTGTGGAATTGACCGTCGTGGGAGACGCTATGTCGGATCGGGGGCGCCTGGAACCATGGGAAGGGGGCCAGGGCATGGCGTGGGGCGGAAGCATATGGGAAGCCTGGGATGCTGTGCAACGGGGAAAGAACCCTGGACGGAACCGTAAACACACAGCGGAGGGAAAACTGTAAAATAGCGCGCGCCCAGCACTGTGTCTCCTGCAGCCTGGCATTGCTGTAACGCACTCCCCAGCCAGATTGCCGCCCACCCGCAGGTCCTGCTCACTCAGAGCCCTCCTGCAGCACCCTCCGGCGACCCCGTGCTCGGCGCGATGGCAGGAGACCCTACCGCGCCGCCGCCACTCGTGCCTAGGCTCATGCGCCGCGCGATGCTGTCGCCGCGCCGCCGTCCCGCGCCGCCGCCAGCACCAGCACCCCCGCCAGTCGCGGTAGACGCCTGTGCGCCCAGCGTTCCGGGAAATGCGGAGCTCCCGTGGTGGTCGTTGGGTGCAGCGGGCGCTGCGGCCGCGGGGGCAGTTGCAGCAGGCCCAGCTCCCGTCCTCGCCGCGGCACCGGGCACGGACGCTGAGGCACCCCCCGGCAGCGGCGCGCTCGTCCCCACCCCCCCAGCCGCCGAATCGCCGGGCAGCACACCTGCGCCCGATCGTCGTGCGATGAGCGCCCGCACCGCGCTCAGCCACTTGATCTCTTCCTCCTCGCTTGGCGCGCACAGCAGCAGCGTCCGCTTCGTCGTGACGATCTTGAACGTGTGTTTCCCCGCGCCGCCGCTCTCCGTCTCGTCGTTCGCATACTCGGTGGGGCGGGGCGGCGAGAGAGGGGGGCTGATGGCGTTGTGCCGGTGCGCCGGCAAGTCGTACTCCAGGGCATCCAGAAATTGAGTCAGTGGAATGGAACGATGTGGCTTGGTGTCCTGCGATAGTCAAATGCCCGGTCACGATTGCGAATCGAATGAATGGAAGGCACCAGACGGACGTCAGTCTCTATTGAACCCTATCGACACGAGGTGCCTGGAACGTACCATGTGGCTTCGCGAATAGACCAACTTGTCACCGCTGAGTACGAACCATCGGTTGTGCCAGATATGTCGCCTTGACCCGCATTTCATGAGATAGCCAGATAGTATGACCTTCGAGGTATCAATAGGGTTAGGCTGTTTCGACGGCGATACCACAGTCTCTGGCATGGTTGCTGCGATAGCGTGTGATCGAGGCACGCTGGGCAAAGCATCTTCGGACTCGGAGGATGTGAGATGGTGATTGTAGGGCGAATGCGACAGCGAAGGTGAGGGTGCTGCCTGCTGTGAATGGCGTGTACCAGAAGCTGAAGCTGGTATAGGGATCGGTGCAGTTGCTGAGTTGTCAGTGGATGTAGCCAGTAGAGCCTGCCGGGCATCCGTGATGGCCCTCACCCATTCCGATACCTCCTGTGCTGACTCTGCCTGTAGATAGAACGTCCGTGTGGGAGAGACGAGTCCAAACACGTTGGCATGCTTCTTTAATTGAACAGGGGTGCAGGAGTGGATCTCGGAGAGGTCAAGCAGTCTAAGGAGCTTGTACTCTGCCGATGTTTTATAGAACGCAAGGTGTGCGGGGCGCAGCACAAACCATCGCTTCTTCCAGGTCTGCACGCGGTTATTGAAGGATCGACGAACATCCAACCGATCAGAATAGAGCGCGCATACTTCGACGGATTGCCACGTACCTTGCGACGCTCGCCTTTCTTCCATAGATAGCCCGTCAGGAGCACAGTCTCATCATGCGATCCCCGCGCTTGCTCAAACGTCTCAGCGCGCCACCCGCCGTCCTCGTCTTCTTCATCTTCTTCGGATTCTTCACCACTACCGCTGCGTCGTTCCGCAATGGATGACAGAGGCGGCTGGGAGGAGCTACCGACGATGTGCATGGCACTCAAACTGGTAGTCGATAGCGGTGAAGGCGAGATGATTTCCGGGGAGAACACAGAGTCTGTGTCAGACTCGGTGCCCGAGAGAGGACCGGTTGCAACGCTTGGTTTCTACAAATGACGCACGGTATGAGTTTGCAATACGCAAGGTACTTGACAAAGAGAGGTGGACCTTGATGTTCGGTTTAGCGACAGAGTGTACCGAGAGCTTCCTAGTGACCTCCTGATGTGAGGGTGGAGGCACTGATCGAGTTGACGCTACGGACGCCATCGAGCTAGTCGAGCGGGAGGTGGTGGTAACGAGAAGAGTGTCGTGAAGGCTACGAGCTCGGCGAGGTCGTTCCTCGACTTTGTGCCCAGACGAGCTGTTACAGTCGATGTGGATCACTGAATGGCGGCGGGGCGGAGTTGAGCGGAGTTTGAGAGTGCAGCCACGCTGACGCCACAGCCCGTGGCCAGAGACCCTGTCAGGGTCTGCCGCACACCGCGCTCGACGGCGACAATGAGTGAGATAGCATCATAGTCGGCGGACGCTGAGAGACAAGGTTTGACTGCAGTGGGCTATTATGTATAAGTATCGTAAGTTTATTCCAGGGAGCATACGTTCTATTCACACCGCGCTTCCCTCGTACGTTTTGTGCGAAATTCGTACCTAATTTTGTACATCTGCCTGCGAGACAAATGTTGGGCCTTCGCACATCCTCTGTAGTATCGAAGCAGCGTATATCGACCCCAAGACATCACTCCAGCATCCCAGTGCAACCTTGAAATGCTCACGTCGGTGGTAGAGACGCAGGCGCGGAGTTTGCCGTCGCCGCAATCGTTGGGGGAGCTACAAGCATCGATGGCGATATAAAACCCCTCGACCTTGCACTTGTACTTGCACGCACCTAAACGTCTCCGCAACTCCACATTCTCAATGTCTGAAGCCAAGTTCAAGAAGGCCGTCGAGATCGTCCAGAATCTCCCCAAGGATGGCCCTGTCAAGCCCACGCAGGAGGATCAGCTTTATGTGAGTCTGCACAGTCCGCGCACCTTGACCGGAAGGATAAACGCGATGTGCACGTAGTTCTACCAGTATTACAAGCAAGGTACGTGATGGCAGATCATCAAGCGTGAACTTTGTAACTGACGACCGGAAATTATAGCCACTGTAGGAGACGTTAACATTCCTCGCCCAGGAATGCTGGACTTCACTGGCAAGGCCAAGTGGTGAGTACCTGAATACGGCCGCTCATTCCATATCGCTGTCATTGCAGACTCAATCTTGAGCGGTCGATGCGATCGTTGACATCACGCTCAAAAACCCGAAGGATATCGGGAGGACAGCGTTAACTACGCCAACATTCTCATCAAATCTATGGCAATCTGCGTCGTCTTGGAATATGTGCTAAAACATCATCATCTGCAGGGACGCGTGGAAGAGCGTAGAGGGGACAACGAAGGAGCAGTGTTACGAGAAGTACGTAGCTAGGCTACTAGAGGTGAGTTATTGATGCGCCCTTCGCTGCACGAGCTTGTTTCATTGTACTAAACGCCTTCACTCTAGATCCTCAAGGCCAATGATGACGAGGAGTCCAAGAAGTACATCAGCGAGATCGAAGCTGCGTGATCAAGCGCACAGCTGCACCAGTGCAATGTATCAACACTCTTGCGTATTCTCCCGGCAATTTGTACAATAAATCTATCCATGACCTAGCCCCGAGGATTGCATGCGCGCCGCATGTTCTATGACAAGTCAAACTGAGTAAACAGGCCGAAGAGAACCTTCAGGATGTCGGACAGGACTAAGGGTCCTACTGACGCCGAGTCAGATGGCTAAGGCTGCTGTGCAGCGGTGTTTCACAGCCGCCGACATGTGCTCAAGAACCTACATTGCCGCCTGGACCAGGGCTTATCGCCCATTAGAGCAAGATCGACCAAGGCCTGCCCTCCAATCGTTTCATGGCATGACAACATCCCGGCGGAACTGCACACATACCAACATCATATCTGCGTGATCGGACGCTGTGCATTGATAGCAGGCTATAGCAGGCCTGCAGTAGAATGTCATGATCGCACAGGGATACTGCCCTATGAAACGCTCGTGGCCTCCTGGCGGCTGATGAGTGCTATGCACTGGCGTCAAGCTGCAGTTGCAGGCCACACTTACTCAAGCGCTCCGACACGGGAGGCGAGCTTGAAGAGCACTCTGAAGCTAGAAGACGGCTTCAAGTCGCATGCCATACGTTCGGACTACGTCCGCCCGAACTTCTATAGAGCAGAATCAATGGATCAACGCGTGAAGGCAGACATGGAGGAGCTTACCCATGCTCGTTCTGCGATGCCGGTGTACTAGTAGACGCCTTCGAAGCCGGCCTTCCGAATGACGACCTATCACTGATTCCTGTGCCATGGACCCCGCAAACCGCCGCTGAGAAAAGACGACCAAGTCGTGGATATTCGACGCCATCTGCCGATGCATCCTCGGGAAACGCTTGCTCAGCAGACTGGTGGCCGGTGCAGCGCCTCGCGAGAACGGAGATTCGGGGACGCAGCTGCGAGAAGGAAGCTTGGTCACTTTGCGGACCAAAGTTGAGAAGCTTTAGACGTTGATGACTCCGAGGCGGTCGGGGGAGCACAGACACGATTGCCGCTTGGGAGGAGGAAACCTGCGATGGTTATCGCGCATGGTATGGAATAGGGTAGATAGAGCAGTAAATTTGGCTCGTACCACACGATGGCTTAGAGAGCCAGGGTTGATGATGCGTTGGAAACTTCGACGCGAATGTGAAGACGGTCCAGTAAGGCAAATACAGTGTCTGTTTTGAGGGTGGCAGTCACCATTGCATCGTAATAATCAGGATATCGGGTGCAGGGCGGTTATCGGGAACAATTCCGTCTCAACGATGTGCGAGAAGTGCGTGCAATGTAGCCAATAATGGTACAGATCTTCGGAAGAAGAAGATACAAGAGCGCGCAATGGCTGACAGTGTGATGCTGGGTCGGTCCCATTGGTTCTGTTGGAGTTTAGTTCCAGACCTCTTGGGAGGAAGATTTTACGTACGAAATATAGTGGAATCAAAGTGGATGGCACGATTGCTTTCGCACTCTGGTTCGCACCACCCACACCGGAGTGGAGGTGGCCGCCGCAGCGATCCAACTGATACTAGTCTCAGTACCACCGCGCAAACTTGATGCCCCACAGAGCGGACATCAATGAACTATGGGGTAGTCGCAGATCAACCGCGCTGAGGATCTGTAGCCAGCGCGAGCGAAGGAGCTGTTCAGCTTTTCAATAAGGCGCTTTGAGCTTGTAAATAAAGATTAGATGAGGGATCTCACTTTCCAGAATATGAGCCCGAGCGCACAACATCAGCCATCCACGCTACGCTGTCGTAAAATTATTCACAACTCCCTCCAACGCCGTCACAGCTTTGAAGCGTTGAGATAACGGGACTTACCTGTCCCTACGCAATTTGAAAAGCGAGCTACTGACGAGGCCACGTTGGGTCACATCAAGCTGCGCAATATAATTCTACGATAGCACAGCAGAAGTGTATGAGAAGCTTATCACGCACCAGAATGTCTGAAACGAAATGTATCAATAGCTGATGAAGTGCGAAACTCCTTCGCAACATGAACACTGTTGAATACAAATGATGAACGCTACAGCTAGAACGCGCACTCCATTTGGAACAATACACATACCTCTCTTGCTGTTTTTTGCACTAGCGGGTGAGTAGATGTCAACGGCCTCCGCAAGCCCGAATGCTGATCAAGCGCTGTGACTTAGGATAGAATTGCGATGCCCTATGGACTCTAGACTGTATAATTTTGTCAGTTACGACATCTGCAGTGATGGTCAGATGAGACACGGGCTCAATTGACCCCATTTTCGAGTAGAGTTGGACGAACTGGAACGCACCTTTATGGCCACGAGACGTCAAACAACGAGAAGAGGAATAAGAGGGCGACAATGGGTCAGGTCACGCCGGTTGCAATTCCGGTGCTGCTTCAATTCAGACTCAAGCGATGTCTGAGTTGTAAGCAGCACAAGAACGTCCGTCATAGTGTATCGGTCATGACTCTCTTGCTGAGATTCACCGAGTGTGGCCGTAGAGTCTTTTTTGGGATGTGATTCTAGTCAGCAAGAAACCGTTGCTGTTGGGTGAGGGAGAGAGGTCAAGGATGACAAAAGGTACGGGGCAAACCGGCGTCCCGAGATAGTCAAGTCGCTTCTATCAAGCGGCTGTCCCGACTCCCGACGCTTCCCGCCGCTCACTTGCCGTCACTGCTCTCAGCAACGAAAACAGAGGGTACTTGGTCAGAGAGAGTCAGACGGAGACGAACGAACTTGGATGTTGACCTAAAACGGAAGATGTATTCATGTCACGGTGGGCGTCTGGCGCAGTTGACAGCTGCTTGGGTGCTTCCTGAGTTCTCAATACTCACGCTGCTCTTGTGTCCTTCGCAATCTTGTGCTATCTGCGATGGCCAAATTGAAAACGTAATGGGGGTGTCACAGATGTTCTCGTAGGAAGGGCGCGTGCAAATGCATACAGCGGCGGGGATATAGTGCGGGCTTGGCGCTGAATCGCGTCCTTTTGAAAGGGATAGCATGTATGAGGCCATGTAGTCGAGAAACGTGTTCACGTTAGAGGGTCGCCGTATTATCGCCAGCGGTAGACTTCTGTAGAGAACTGAATTAGCTGCACGCGGCTGGTTCGGTGCTACGTCTGTAGTATTCTCGACCTTACCTCTTTCCCTACGTCCTGCCTTTGACACGCACGCAAAGGTGTCTTTCGACGCCTTGACACCGCGGAATCGACGAGGTGTGTGATGAGTGATGCGACGTCCTGTCCGTCCGCGGACTTGATTGTCACCCCGGCCTCCTTGCTCGTCGCGAGCTTGTTACGCCAAGCAGCGACAGTGCATATGGAGCCTTCACGGCAATCTTGTTGTCCACCGAGATACGATTCCGTCTGTGCGCAGCGGTGGTGCGTCGCATGAGAACTGGTCGCTCTTGTTGCGCGTGATGCAAATCGCGTTCCTCGACTGAGTAGTCGTAACTCGACGACTTGTCTTACCCAGCGTTCGTGCTGACATTGAGACGTCGCTCTTCGGATTGTGGGATGAGATTATCTCGTTGTTTTGAACCTGATTTACTTTTGCAGCGCACGCTTAGTCGACTCCTCTATTTTTCGACCGGGACTCCTCAAATTGTCAACGTAAGCTAGCCTCGATCCATCAGTACGTGAGTGTGCACAAGTGTAGATGATACCCTCATGATATTTGCTTTCCGAAGGATATCACTGGGTTTTTGCAGACGGAGGTAGGGTCCGCAAG
This sequence comes from Phlebia tremellosa, assembly GCA_011032875.1. Classification (NCBI taxonomy): domain Eukaryota; kingdom Fungi; phylum Basidiomycota; class Agaricomycetes; order Polyporales; family Meruliaceae; genus Phlebia; species Phlebia tremellosa. The sequence continues at coordinate 44,921 of JAAIFI010000116.1, read as the reverse complement.
GGCAAGACTCAGAGCAACAGATGTGAGTCCATACGAGCAAACGATCAGTATGCCTGAGTACAAAAAAGCAAGTAAGCCCATCTGAACTCGGATTACAATGTATGAAAGCTCAATTGAGAGATTCAGCCAGTGAACGTCTTGAGTCTGGCACCGGTTTTCATTGAAGCTGAGCGCTGAGTCTGCAATTTATAGACAATTTCAAACTCTCCGGTGAGCTCAGTCTATCAGAGAAGCGGAGGAAGGGAATCCAACATGAAGATTGAAGACGAAAGCAGACGTGACACGGTCAAAGAATAGCTGGGGGCTTGAATTCACCAAATGAAGGCAGCGCGAGGCTTGTGATCCTAACAACGCCAAACAACAGGCGCAACGTTGAAGCGAATCCAAAGCTTTCACATGAGACTCTCCACGACCCCACAGAGGACCACTCTGATCGCTATCCCCTCACGACATTACGACAGATACCACGACAGTCCTTTTCATGTCTTGTCTCTGAATGCTCTACAACCACCTCTCGTTTTCCAGCACAAAGCATGCTAAACTCCTCATATGGTCGCGTTCTCTTCATCTTCCTGGTCCTAAATGAGTTTGCTGCTGCCCAAGACGCTGAAATTCCCAGGTGAAGCGCATTGCATCCCCTCGCATCGATTCATCACTGAGATTGTCAATCCAGATGGGGACAGGCAGTGGCTCTCGTTGAGAACACGTTGTTCCTTCACGGCGGCCGTACGGATCCCTACAACTCACATTCATACACGACTGCTCCTGTCAACAACGATCTTTTCTCTGTCTCGCTAGCATCACCATTCAATACCTCCTCGCCTCCATGGCAATACATCAGCGGTTGTTCCAACTGTTCCGCGTCGCAAGGACCTGCAGTCGCCTGGCACACACTCAGTCCGTATACCTCATCCAACCTACTGCTATTCGGGGGAGATGCTGGACCTAATTCACCTGTTGTTGTACCCACGGGAAACGACTCTGCTGTACTGCTCGATACCACCTCTGCTGACGCGCCGGTATGGGACTACGAAACGCAGTCATGGGCTAATGAGCCAATGCGCAGGATCTACCACACAGCCTCATCGGTTGGTGGAAAGATCTTCATTGTTGGCGGAGAGAAGGATGATGGCTCAGGTACGGCTTTCTCTGAGCATTATGTCTTTGACCCTAGTGGTCCGTCGTTCACCCAACTGCCGTCAACCAACGCTCCCCCGGACATCGCGGGACACCAAGCTACGATGTTGACCGATGGGCGCTTGTTAATATACGGAGGGTACTCGCCTTCTGAACAGTCCTTGATACCATTCACGACCATTTGGTCACTGGATACCACGCAATCTACCCCTACATGGACGACTCTCTTAGTGTCCCCAAACACACTACCCTCTCCCCGGCGCGGGTTCGCTGCTGCGCTGATTGATGACGGCAAGATTGTCATTCAAGGAGGAGCAGATGCCGTCCTGCAGAACAGCCTCCAAGACGGTTGGGTTCTTGATACCACGCAGAACCCTATGGTATGGACATCCATGGGCGCTCTCACACAAATCGGCGCCCGGCGCGACCACTTTGCACTCGGCGTCGGCAGCCTAGTTATTTTCGGTTACGGTGAGAAACGTTTTTCTTAGCTCGCCACCATAGGTCACGCTCTCTGACACTGTATGCTATTTCTGTTGCGATTGTTTATCTAAGGTTATGCTCAGAACGGAGGCGCATCGGCTGCACTCCAGATCTTTGACGCATCGTCAGGCACGTTTGTCACGTCCTACACGCCACCGTCCGCCTCAGTTTTCCCCACCGTCGCTACCCTTCCTGCCCCCACATCGACAGGTTCTGGACTGAGTCTGTCAGGTACAGGCCTGCAACATGCCACAGGTACACCGCAGTACGGCTCTGCCGAGATACCCTATCCCACCAATAAGCCCGGGTCAGGTCAAGGAGGGAATGGTCAAGGTGATGGCAGTAATCCGAATAGTAATGGTGGTGGTGGGGACGGCAATGGCAACGGCACATCCGCGAGCGGTGCAAGTGCAAAGAATCACGCGATGATTATTGCCCTGAGCACTGTGCTTGGCGTACTCGCGCTTCTTGTTGGGTCATCTGCTGCAGTGTGGTATATTCGCCGCCGCAGAAACTCGCAAAACAGCTTCCACCATCTGCTCGACGAACCCGGTGATGAGGGTGACGATGGCTCATACGTGGTTGGGACGTTGCCGGTCGCAAGCATGCGAGAGAAGAATCTCCCTGTTCCCCCTGGACTGCGCGCTGTGAAAGACCGTCTGAGTTCATTCATACCTCATGGAAACACGCCATCGCAGCACTATCCAGGACGGATCGACATACTCGCAGACGAAGACACTAGAGAGTTTGACCAAGATTGGCATGTCATCCACCGGGACATAAGCAGCGGCCGCTCGTCGCGAACATCGCGACATTCCATACGCAGGCCGACGTTGGAGAAGGTATACGACTCTCTAGCATCCTTGCGCACAGCTGGTGGGGCCATGCTCGATTTTGCCGCAGGAGCCGCTGCCGCAGGTGCACGGAGCATGAAGTCAAGAGAAGGCAGTACAGGGTCAAGAACTTCTGCATGGCGAACTGAGAAGAACACGAGTCCCTTCGACCCTTACGCAGATGATCAGGGTCTGATCAAATATGGTCCACCGTCGCTCGCCGCATCACGACCTCGAGGGGGTAGACAAACGTCGTCATACAGCTACACAAATCCTTTCGAGGATTATCAAGTGGAACCGATTGACTACGACCCAGATGTTTTGTATCGCGACGAGCCTGACGGCCTGCGAGACATACCGTCATTAAATGACCCTCCACCCCGTCCGACCATTCAAATCCATACCATGGGCCCTCGTGCTACCTTGGACCTTACGCGTCTCACTCCAGTCTCCGAACAACACTCAGTGGCGACGTTAACTGACCCTGCCACGACTTCCTCCTCCTCTCTCGATTGCGCAACTGGTTTGAGTCCCTTCGCTCTATCTGGTGCAAACTCGTCACAAACATCTCAAGAGCCGCCGCAGTCACCTCGGCGGCCCTCATCCATCATCGATGCGAACCCACCATCAATGCGTCGTTCGAACAGCTGGTGGGCGCGATTCGCCGAGACCCCTCTTCTGGGTCGTCGGTCAAGCGACAGGTCTCACAAACCTTTCGAATTCCGGGATCCCAACCCACCTCCACGCTTGCTGCCCATCGAAGAGTCGACACACTCGAACTCTCTGGAGAGTCCCAAGAGTAGACGTAGAACAGACAGCAGTGGACACCAACAAGTGTACTCGTCGCATCAGCACGGGCGGTCAGCATCATCCCTCCAAACGTCGCGCACAGCGAATTCGGAAACGATAGAGCGCATCGCACAGACAATGCAAATCGTTCAGAAAGGTTCAACCATGAGCTCGCGTACCAGTGATCCTAGTGAGGATTCGCGCGACGAGAGCCCGGAACGGTCGCCTGTGCGCCCACTCACCACCGTCATGGGCAACCACTCTCGTCCATCGGCGGAGGGGCCGACATTGATACAGTCCCCTCAGGAGATGACAGAGGAGGAGTCATTGTCTTCGCGGGTCCTTGCAGACGTCGCAGCCGAGCTTCGGTCACCGAGTCCCCCAAAGCGGCCTTCGCCTGGTTCTGATCGCGGATCAGCGACGGGGAGCGTCGCGGCGCGGATCCAGGCATACGAACGCAGGATGTCTCAAACTGAAGGCTCCCCTATCACCTTGCCTCCACCAGTACCTAATCGTTCTCGCAGGGGTGCTAGCGTATACGGCCTAGCTCCCAAGCCATCCCTATTTGTGGCAAACCCTGATCACAAGCGCGGGTCCGACTCGTCATAACATCGGTGCAGGTTATTTATTCAATGTAGTCTTCCTGTACAATCGCCGCTCTGTAGACTTTAGGACACTATCTAGGCCGATGGTTTACAATTTTCGTTTACTAATCTTTTTGTTTGCTTAGCGAAACCTCTTTCACGACCATTCACGCCTTTCACGACTTCTTCTAACGACCTTGTGTACAATTCGGGCTGCTTTTCCCGACGTGTTTATCCATGATTGTACGACCAGGACAACGTGCTTGTTGTATCTCCTCGTGTAGTTGTGCGTTCACCACCATCCTGCTTTGTAGTATATCAGTGCAATAGAAGCAAGTATATCGACGTACAGGCCACTAGTATATTATCTTGTTGAGATACACTACACTCAAATGACGATAAGATACCCCAAATCATGAGCTAAGGACGCACAGTCAGGAATTGATAAGAAATATAGTTCATGCTTTCCAGATCATCACTCTGCGAAGACTCCGCCACGGGGTATTCTGGATTTTATTGGGGCTTGGGAACGTGAAGACCCACCTGAACGTGATTGTCAGAGCGACTACAATGAGTGAAAAGGACTGCTTACTTCACAAACAAATCGCCCTTTCCTACACTTTTGCCGTTCTCTTGAATAGGCATCCCGGCACCGACGATGCGTGTGCCATCCGCGCCCTCCACCAAAGAACGGGGGATAGGCAGCGCAAACCCCTCGCCATTCAAGGTCTGTACGTATACTTCCTCACCATGCGGGGGCTTGTGCGTGACCTTTGTTAAGTCAGATACGGACATGTAGGGCGCAGAATGTGCGTTCGCCCATGGCACGTGGATAGGCAGATGCAAATCGTCTCCCACCCTCGTAAACCGTGGGTGAGGAATCTCCTTCGCCACAAACACGATGTCTTGGAATGAGCCATCTTTGCGCTGATTTCCCACCGCTGGAACGCGCATACGCGTCCCGGACCGCCAGTTGGCCATAACCTTGATATCAATCTTGACAACCTGCGTCCTTCCGGAGTTCAGTGTGCGCGTGATACGATAGCGGTGTAAAGCTCCATGGTAGAGGTCCTCGAGAGTAAGAGGGAGGGGGAATACCCAGTCCTTGGCGAGGTTCGTTTTCGGGATGCGAAGAGGGCTTAATGGTGAACCAAGGTCGACAAGGTCAATCAGTTCGTAGTCGTCGTCTTCTGAGCTCGACGGTTTATGGCTGTGATCATGCAGATGAGAATCTAGTGGTCTACGAGTGCGAGCGTTAGAGTAGTCATGCCTTACGATGAACTAGTTCGGATCACGTACTTTTGCTCGGCAGATGGGTCACGTTCTACTTTCAAGTATGAGATGTGTTGCTGGAAGTAGGCTGCATTCGAACCGGAGCGAGAAGATGAACTGGAGGATGTGGATGCAGTGGGCACTTGTGGGGCGGCATGGTCTCGTGTCCGCTGTTGTGCACGTCTGGTAGCTGGTTATCAGCAGTCTGAGTAAACTTGCTAGTTTGGTACGCCTGCTTACCGTACTCTGAAACCACGCGGCTTTGGGGGTGTTGGAGCTGGGGGACTACTCCCACATTCCGACGGTGTAGAGCTAGGGGCAGTTGTTGACGAAGGGGGAGAAGGTGCAGCCTGCGTCTTCTGTCGCTTTTCATGCCCTTTCTTTTGTTTGCCGCCTTCCGATAGCGCAAGATATGCCTCCTTAATCTGTAGGTAGATACACACACTTAGCCACGATGCAGCACAGCTTTCTCTCCAGCACGCGCAAACCTCGATGAATTTCTGTTGCGTTTCTTCCTTGTCGTTTTGATGGCGATCAGGGTGCCATTGCAGCGCCTACACGGAACTCAACACCATGTACGTCGAGAGTGAGAGCTAGACCACTTGCCAATTTCTTGTACGACAATCTTATACTCTCCTGGGATGAATCAGGCTTCAAGCCCAAGACGTCGTAGTGACGCTGTTTTGTGTGATCAATCGGCATGAAGAGTCGGTTTCACAGGGATATGGGAAGGGAAGGTACCGAGGGTTATAGCATAAGTGTCGATTCAAGAATGCGAGGAGATTCCGGTTTATATGGATCGAGTGCTATAGACGGGCAGAAGCCACAAGCCCCATTGCGGATCGACGAAGAGTATAGAAGAATACGAGGGCATAGCTCGATGTGGAAATCTCGCACTTTGTTACGCCTCGTGTCTGCCGTGCTGATAGAGCTTGGATGATCCTGGCCCCTGGCATGTACTGATCTGCGCATAGATAAACGAGCGTACTCCTTTCCGAGTCCCGAATTCCGGAAGACTCTGCAGGGGGAGACTGACAGCTGACGAGTGTAACAGGAGAATTTTACTTGTCATAATTTTGAATGGGAAGGTGAACCGTAGATGACCAACTGCTGGTGTTTATTGTGACTGCTTCGTGCTTCGAGGAACATTGCAATTCTTTGGTTGATTCATTGTTCAGTGATATGCGCGAGTCGAGAACACTTTGAATGTCACAGCCAGGACACAAGTAGACCGTTGTTGCCAAAGATGATGCGAAAATGATACGGAATCGATGTCGTCAAAAGGTTGCCCAAGCAGTATGATCGTCTGAAGGGGTTCTGCTTGGTTGCTCCAAATAGGAGAGAAGGAGGCCTGTTCCGCCTATCGCCGTGCAAGATGTCCTTGTATCTGCACAAAGCGTATCCAGACTTGACAAGCGCCTTCGGAGAACATCGTCCCCTTCCACCTTCGATCGACGAGGAGCAGCCACCTTCATGCAGACGACGTACTGTGCATCTACGCGTGATGGGCTCTATGATAGCCGTCAGTACTTAGTTGTTCCCACATAGGGATGAGCCAAGTAGCGTACACTTGACGTAAGCTCTAGGTTGTGGTTTCATTTTCCCATCATTCTGCTTTTATCAGGTGTTTTGCAGAAAAGCCTGTAGGCCTCATCGCCCAATTAGGCTGGGGTAAAGGTGCCGATATGCGGTCAAACATGTACGTCACGGATGTAGGAGTATTCTAGGTGCCCGAGGCGAGCACCAAACATCAATAAGTGATTACTACGCGGTATGAGTCTTACAAGCGTGACTTACCCGTGATTGCCCTCGTATATGAGATGCACACGATTATCGTAAAACAGGCCCGAGGAAATTAGCTTCGAGGAACGGAAATGTAAGGAAATGTGCGTCTGCAGTAACTTAGATATGTATCGATGAATGAAGGGGAATCGTTCCGATGGGGAAGCTCTACATAGCTATGTGTCGATGGATTGGTGGATTACGGCGGATGGCTTTGATGGCCTGTGATTGTATACGCGAGGGAAGTCCGTGCACCTGTAAAACTCAACAAATATGAGCTTGGTGGAACGTAAAATGCGTAGGACATACACGAACTCGTAGAGGCCTTGAATTTTTGCATATTGAATCAAATGACCTTCTTCATTGACTAGTGCAACCCGCTTTGCTCCGAAGGCGTATGAGGTAGTATGGTGTCTGACTAACAGAGAGTCAAAGAAGCTATGAGTACGCCGTGGGATATCGGATGGGACCCTCGGTTCTTAGAAGTACGAGTTGAAAGTCTTCTAAGGAGGCTCCTCGTCAACACCGCTCTTCCCATGGTACCACTCTCCGACTCGACCCCGTGCCTGTGCTTCGTGAGGGGTAAGTTTGGAGAACATGTCTTCGTTGCCTCCTAGTGCCGTGACAATACCGGCATTCCTAGTGTGACGGCGATGGTCGAGGTTGGAACCTTCATCGCAGTCCGAGGTTGACGGCACAGTACGGTCGAAATCCAAACATGCACCTAGTTGGCTGGCGACGAGCATGCGCGCAACCCAATACACTATGTTGCCAGAGTAGGAGCCTCTTCCAGTTTAAAGGCGAGAAGGGAGAACGTAACATCTTCGATAAACACTCCCACTTTGCACTCTTACTATTGTTTGTAATTCGTTCGGTGGCGAATAAAAGGCTGGGCAGATAACGACTGGCAACATTCCGCTAGATCAGCGCATCTTGAACTTCGACAGGTGCATGTACTTACTGAATAATAGAAAGCTGAATGAAAGTTTAACCACTGATGTTCCGAGTCGACTGAGAGAGAGAGCGTGGCAGGGAGAGGCACGCGCCACGACGCGCTGCACTATATATTGCAGAGTCGCAGGCGCTTGTGGGGCGTTTTCGTGTTCATCTTGACCACTTCTTGACCCCTCGACCTCCCTCCTCTTCGTCTATAACAGGAACCATGCTAGTCAAATTCCATAATCATGAAGACGCGTGAAATCCCAAATAGTGTTCAAGAGTTGGTCGAGCTGATGAGGTGCGTGGCGAGTTTGTCGGTGTGTGTACAGCGAAAATTATGGACGTAGAACTTGATCCTCATATAATCATAAGCGTATCTCAGACTGCACATACAGAGGACTTTAGAGGTAACTCACGTCCCTTCAATTTGTCAAGCTTGAAAGTCCCAGTTCGAACCGGCAGAGTCAAAGCTGGTTGAGAACGAGCGCCGCGCCGATGTCCTAGAAGCGCGAAAGATTCTCTGGTATACCGGTAATCCGTCAACATTTACATATAGTGACCATGTATTTACTTATTCTCTGCGTTGCAACACGACGGCGGTTCTTGTCTAGCGTGCTTTGAGCGTACCTATGAGCAGGTTTTTGTTCTTTTCTGGTGCACAGAAGAAGAGCACAGAACGCGATCGGGACAAGGATCATAAGCGCCCGGTATTGTGCACGGGGTGTGCAAACAGACGTCAACAAAAGAGACGCGGCCACGCGCGAAGCAAATCATGCAACAACCAGACGAGATCCCTGCATGCACATCTCTCTTTTCCACCTTCCATCACACGCGTTTTGAACGAGGCAGCATCCTCCGTCATTATCAAACCCACATTGCATGCAACCCTCGCGTTATAGTGCCTCATCGACACTCTTGATAACCAACACTTCGTATCTTTGCACCGAACCGCGCATCAGCCTCACCTGTTCAACGTTTCTTAATAGTACTCGAGACACGGGACTCGACTGGGGCGATAATCTTACAATCTATACAACGAGGTGTACATGTCCTTCGCGAGCACACCGTTAGGTCAAGGCAGACGTCTCGATCATCGCACGTTCCTGAACAAGAAACCGGTTTCCACAAGCAACACCGGTGCGGGCAGTTCGACTCAAATACAACCAACTGCGCGCACATATAGGCAGCAAGCGCACCCCCCTGCCTCTTACGCTTACGGGTCTGTCCCCATCATGTCTTTCATCCATTCTGTCTCCGTCTCATACCAAATTAGAGCACCCACACTTACCTCGCGTTCCCCTCCGAAACCAGAAAGATCTGCAGCCGTCACTGCGGAACCAGAGGAGGAGCAACCGAGCGACTCAGAGCAGCCTGCACTCGTTCGCTTTGCACGCCTAAAGCAGCGCGAGCAAGCCCAACAACAAGAGTCACGCGGCCCTCGCGTGATCAACACCCCTCCCAACCCTGACAAGTGGAGTGTCAAAGACACTTCTGTAAATATCGCCAGTGCTTTCCACAGAGCGGCTGGTAGCACTATTCCCGCCTACGACAGCAGCGCTAGCAGTTCACAGAACACTACCACTAATACCAGCGCTAGCCTAATGAATCCGAACGACTCCTGGGCGTCGGGATTGCAATCTCGCACGCACTTGCCCAGAAGCACCTCTGTCGAATACGAGAAGGAGACACAGTCAATAGGCACACGACGACTTCCTGTTCCTCCGACGCGTAACAACGGAATTCCTCGACAACCAAGGCCGTTGGCGCGCACGCAGTCGATACAGCTTGTCCCGGACTCCGAAGGCGAAGAGGATGTCTCTACGCAAGGGCGTCTCAAGGCATTCGGTGAGCAGGTCATGGACGCGACGAGGCGTCTTGCACCAGCTACATTCTTCATGCGTCGACAATCCGAAGAGCCAGAGCCGCGCCCCAATGTCAGTACGAACGCTGGCCAAGACAAGTCGTCGAGTTACGACTACTCAGCCGAGGAACGCGATTTCCACGACGCGCAACAAGAGCAACCAGTTCCCATGCGACGCACTACCGCTGCGCACAGACGGAATCGTATCTCGGTAGACAACAAGGCATACCGACCGTCCATGTCAGACCTAGATGAGTCGGAGAGCGAGTATTCGTCAGAAGATGGGAAGAGGACGAAGAAAAGGAGGGGAAAGAAGACCAAAGGTACTGGTGGTCCTCTGACGACATTGCCGGTCGCCGGATATGATAAGAGGAAGAAGAAGAGAAGGTCGGGTGGGAAGGGGGCTGATCAAGAGGGAGATGAAGGAAGTAGCGAAGAAGAACAAGTGCAGGCACGAACGGTAGAACAGGTGAGTTTCACAGTACCTACCACGCTTTCGATCGCCTCAAGAACGTCTTCAGCGGGCTGTTCCCGGTTCTCGTGCACCCTCAGTGCTCCGAGCATCCGTACCACCTCCAACGCGAACGTCTGTACCCCGAGGCTCTGTACCACCAGATTCTCGGTATGATTCTAGCGGATTGAACGCGTCGATGGACGTAGAATCAGGCCTGCAATCAATACAGGAAGTCGAGGAAGCGCTCCAGTACGATGAGTCTATCATCGAGCAAGTATCCCTTAGCTCGTTCTCGATCGGAGCCCTGCTCGGCCGGGGTGTGCACCTACTGTTCAAGACCTTCTGGTTGCTCATGAGCTCGATATTAGCGGCGTTTTCCTATGTCCCATGGATGATCGGACGCGCCCTTGGCTACACACTGGACCTCCTCGTTCTGCGACCTCTACAGTGGATATCTAAAGCCAACCCCGCGCCCCTGCTCCGGCTAGGGAAATACCTGACCATCGCCCTTAGTGTATATGCAGCGTGGTACGCCCTGAACAGCGGTGTACTCGACTATCTTCCTTCGCGTCCCCAAGGCTCACCATACCGTGCACCCGATGGTGTACCTTCTGACGTCTCCGCACTCACTTCTCGCCTGCTAAAGCTTGAGAACGCCATCGCCAAGATCTCTCTCGATACGGAACGTTCTCGGACGTATATCGAGGGCGATTCGCGTAGTCTAGCGAAGCTCGTAGGGCAGATAAATGCCCTCGAATCGCGGGTGCAGAAGGAGAGTATACGCATTCAAGACACAGAGACGAAAATCACATCATCGACGAGTCAGGAGCTGCAGAACGTACGGCGGGAGCTGGACCAGCTGTATTCACAGCTGGAGACCTACAGGCAGAACGAGAGGCAATCTGTACCTGATGCTGCCAACGACGAGCAGGCGCGTGCGAAACTTCGCGCCCTCGAGGAGCGTATGGGGACTGTTGAGGATGAAGTCAAGGACGCGCTCGAGCTGGGCAAGACCGCCGTGAAGGCAGGCGGTTCCATGGGCACCGTTGCTGCTTGGTGGAATAAGCTCGCGACGAGCAAGGAAGCTGGAATCACGATCAAATCCGCGGACGGGCAGGACGTCACATCGCTCATCACCCACATCGTCGACTCCGCCGTGTCGAAGGCGTCGAAAGACAGCCTCGCGCGCGCCGACTTCGCCATGTACTCCAGCGGCGCGGCCGTCATCCCGTCGCTCACGAGCGAGACATTCGAGATCCGCCCGCAGGGCTTCACGAGCCAGGTGCTGGGCATGATCACGGGCAACGGCTATGCCGTCGGGCGACCGCCCGTCACCGCGCTGCACCACGAGATCCACACAGGACACTGCTGGCCGTTCCCCGGCTCCCAGGGCCACCTGGGCATCAAGCTCTCTGCGCCGATCTACATCACGGACGTCACGATCGACCACGTCCCGCGGGAGGTCGCGCAGGACCTGCGCTCGGCGCCGCGGCAGATGGAGTTGTGGGGGCTCGTCGAGGGCGCGGACAACCGCGCAAAGGTCGCGGAGTGGCGCGCGAACCGGAAGGTGTTCGACGAGACGGGCGTGGAGTACACGCGGATGCTCAACCCCGAGCACTTCGTGCAGCTCGCGACGTTCGCGTACAACGTCCACGCGCCGGAGCACATACAGACGTTCCCGATTTCGCGGGAGATCCAGGAGCTGGGTGTCGACTTTGGTGTGGTCGTGCTCGCCGTGAAGAGCAACTGGGGACGCGAGGACTTTACGTGCCTCTATCGGGTTAGGGTGCACGGGGAGCAGCTGGGCGGGATTCCCGATCCTTTGCCTGAGTCTGAAATCAACCGCCGCACTTACAGTCCTTCAGAAGAGACATACTGGAATCATGACTGATTTATATCTCACAAGCTTTCTATACCTTTTCAACTTTTTATAGGTAATATTCATGTTCATGCCCGGGAGAACGTATGGTCGCTGCCTCGCTGCATCTCATCGCTCTGTAATGCTAACATACTTAGCTCTGTTTGTCTATGCGTGCTGGAACTCATGCTAGGAGTTTCTTCTATTCTACGTCTCGATATGGCTGCATCTCACTCGTGATGTTTTCTATGTTATATTCCAATTGTTACACTAGTAGCTACAAGACCTCAATGACAAGTAACATATACATACAATGTACAGAAAGATGGATACAATGAAGGACAAAGCAACGCGAAGCATCTCTGCAACACACCTTATGAGTCTGGTGACATGAGGACCCTGAACGGATTCGTCGCCACGAGTTTCTCAAGTCGTAATCTGTTTGGGCTCTTGACGATTGTGCACTCCTTACCAGTGCCGACAACAGTGTCTTCCCACCCACTGACGGCCTTCCGCTCGAGGTAGACACGATGGATCTCTTCCGCCGTGGCCCATATCCAGCGGCGCGCGCGCATGCTCTTGCTCTTGTGCACACTGCACAAGTAGAGCGCCCAGTCGCCGTCGACAGACGTGCCATCGGGATCGATGAGCAGGCCGCTCTCGCGCGTCTTCGCGGGCGCAAACGCGTACTCATGGCGCAGTGGGACGGCCCACCCGAGTGCGAACACGCGCTGGCGCGCGTGCGGCTGGAACGTCGTCAGCGCGTGGTGCCGGAACGTGCGGCAGGTTGAGAGGAGAGTCACGAAGGTCTTGTTGGAGAGGTACGGGAGGAGGATTTGGAGAATGTCGAGCGGCTTGGTTGTGAGGATGTCGTGCGTCTCGTCGGGGGCAGGCCCAGGAAAGCGCTCGCGCGCAACTGTGGTGTGAAAACGCGGGAAGCTGCATGGGATAAAGGAACAATGAGTATGTGGAATGCGGATGGGGGTGTTATTGTATGGCAGGCTACTCAAGTACTCACGTGTCGGGCCGACTGTACGTCCACTCGAAGCCGTCTTCCTTGAACCTCACCCAGTCCAGACGCATGAAATCATCATGTAAATATTGGTAGGGCCTGACGTCCACCTTTTCCACTCCTATGTCTTCGTACTTGACATGGAGAAAGCGACCCTGGTCGCGTCCATCGACGGGCCGCCCGAGGATGTGCTCGATCGCGCAGAGGTTCGTGATGTTGTCCGTGGTATTTTCCTCGCAGTTAAAGACGCGGCGCAGGATATGGGCGCAGACCGTATGGAACATCATTAACTACATCGAATAGCGTAGATATGAGATGAGTCACGTTTCCTACTTGGTCGTGACACTCACCGTTCCATTATCGGACTTCCATGACACATTCAGTATGATTCCTTTGAAGGCACCGAACAAGCCCTGGTCTTCGAGGACGTGAGCACTCACGATTCTGCGATAAGACATCGACAGAGGCAGCTTACCTAGATACTCGCACCTAAGCACGTTCGAAGGTACCCTTTCGCCAAAGCCAATCGCCTTTGTGAAATATTTGAATTGCTTTTCGGTCATGATCCCTGGCGGCGGAGGATAAGGCGCGACAGATTGGATATCTGGTGTGAACGGCAAACGACATAAAGAGCAAGACATGGCAGCTCAGTTGATGGTGGGGGTAGGAAAGACGATTGCACACGCGACGGTTGAGCTGCGCCACTGGTATTTATACTACCGGTGCACAAGGAGCTTCGCAGCCGCGAGAATCGAAGGAGATCTCCCCTTGTGTGACACCTAATACAAGCAGATGATGTAGCTATACCTAGTCAGAAGCTGAGGCCGCGTGTTAGGAGCTTTGACCGTATCTATGAGGAACAATGAGGCTTGCCAGCAAGCTGCACTCCGAGTGTGCGCGCCACCCTGTGAACAATAGCTTCTCTGCTTAGATGCACATCGAGTCACCATGCAGAACTTCTTGACACTAATTGCGCACTAGTCAGTTTATCACTGAAGCCCTAATACGGGCGTCGGATCATCGCACCTGGTTTGGGGGATGGAGAACGTGTGCAAGAGAAGTGGATCTGCCGCCGCGCGTCGAGCTCTACTAAATTGGGCGTCTATTGACCGCTACAAATTGCGGGCACCTTGGGAAAAGCCGTAGTCGAAGTCAATGCCCAAGCGATTTCGAGCAGCAATACTTCCTTGCAAGTGGGTATTACAGTCATCTATATGTCTAAGTCTAGAGTGTAATCTACGTGGTACTAAATGGGCATTATTTAGCATTATAGTGTCATATCAGTTCGTCGCGTACAACTCTTCGCGCTTCAAAGTGGCTTTCTGTATATCGTCTATAGATATATTGCTCCTCTCGCACATCCCTCTGAATATACCATCTCGGATGAAGAGGTTGAGCGGAGTGTCAAATTCCTGTATTGCTCGTCAGCAACTTCAAGCGAATGCCTTGTGACGATAACCTACAGCGACAGCCCCAGCATCCATAACCAAGATTCTGTCGTAAGAGATAATTGTGCGTAGCCGATCTGCATATGGATGAGCAAGTGCGAAATTAGACAGCGATGAGACCACTGACGGGCAATGCACAAAAGCGTCTTGTCTCGGAATTCGCTTTGGATCGTCTGCTGTATCTTCGAGTCTGTCTCTAGATCCACAGAAGCGCTGTGCAGCACAAGCAGTCAGGATCGACTTCGTATTTTAGAAGGCTGTGCTCTCTTACGTGGCCTCGTCCAAAACTATACACACCCAATCAATTTCATGCCATGCTGAACGATGAATTTGACGTACCAACAACCTTGGAATCCTTCACTAATGCTCGCGCCAAGCTCAGCAAGCTGCGTTCTCCGACACTGAGGTTGGCTCCTTCCGCCTCGACCACGGTGTCCAGTGTGAATCGATTTTTGGACTGGGAATCCACACCATCGGAGGCTTTATCTACTGATTCGATGAGATAAGATCGGCGTAAAGCGTCCCAAAGTCTCGCATCATCATGCTGAGAGAAGGGATCCAAGTTGCTCCGGATAGTGCCTACGTATCTATATTCAGGGATGCAATTACAGATTTTGAGTGAGACCGCACATACCACTAAACAATAGAGGCTGGAAGGTGTCAATATAGATTTAGCTCAAGTTAGCTTCAGATACCAGTGTGGAAAGCGCACGTCTTGGGGTATTATTGCAACCTTCGTTCGAAGGTCTCTAAGTCCGATATTGGAGATATTGACACTAAACAAAAGTAATCAATTTCCGAACCAAGAACAGTGCAACATTATAGCATACCCGTCAATTGTGATGGAGCCTGAAGTTAGCTCGACAATACGGAACAGAGCCAACATCAGAGAACTCTTCCCCGCGCCGGTCCTATTTGGACAGGGCTGTCAGTACCACGGCACTGAATACACTCTGAAGCACATACCTTCCGACTACTCCAATCTTCTCGCCTCCCTGGATACTCAGGCTGAGACCTTTCAAAACAAGTGGCAGCCCCGGCCGGTATCTCATAACGATATCAGTGAATTCGACGCTACCACGAGTAGGCCAATCAGCTGGAGGCTTCATGTCCTCGATCTCGTGCGGAGCTTCTTGCGCGATATTGCTGCCGCCACTATAGTGTGCCAGAGTCTCCACAGAGGACATATAGTTCTCTACTTCGGCAGACTGGTATTTGACTATCAATGGAAGCTCAGCTTAGATACAAAAAGAAGCTCACCTGGCGAGTGACCGCACTGCACATCTGCGTTAGCGAAGCTGTGGAAGAGCACAACAGATGACGCCGTTACTTCCGTGAATATAGGCACAGTTCGGTTCACTTACTAGTGTATGTGAGCACGAGACCAATTTGTGCTGGGTTGATTCCACGGACGCCCACAACAGACAACATACCGACCTGCAGAATATGGTCGGCATCTAGAATATTCAGAGGCTGGACGAATGCTTACCACGAAGGTCATCATCGCGCCAAGGAAGTCGAGCCGAATGGCAAGCCATCTGTTAAGGTGCGTCAACATTGGTCGAGACACCACAGTACGGTGACAAACCTTTGGTTGGTGGTGGTCAAGAAGGAGGCGCGGTCTTCCAGGTCGGTATAATACTCGTTGTCTTTGACAAATCGGGAGATTTCGCCATAACTACGAATAGTTGGCAAACCAGACAGCGATTCCGCGAAGTGAGCGTATAGGAAGGAGCGAAGCATAGAGTCTTGACGAACGTCTGGTCAGTTGCACAAGCTGAGTAGTCGAGATCGTTACTTACCTAGGCGTTTCATTTCTCGTGCACTTTCCCGATAGAAAGCTGCGAAATGCATGTAGCCGATTCCAATGAACACGACGGCAATAACTGTAACGAGGCCATTAGCTATGATGCATTCAAGAGGCCATGGACTCACGGAAGTAGGGCTCTAGTACGGAGATGATAGTCACGGCTCCGATGACATTAGCGATAGTAAGTACGACTACGCATGATATCAGCACGAAAACTATACACGATCAGACCAACACTTACAAAGCCGCATTGACACTTAAACAAGCAAGTCAGCGAATGATATGAGATAGAACAGTTGTTACACACCGGGAAGCTGGTTATCAATGTCTTACCAAACGTAGTCAGTAAAAAAATACTTCACGGAAGCATGTCAACAACTCACTGTCTATATCTTTGCCGAACACGCTAAGAATTCGGCCGGTAGGCTAGTGGGTATAAGAATGCGGAACCGTAAATGCTAGACGAGTGTAAGAGCTTACTGTGGTATCAAAGAACGACATTGGGGCATAGAATATATGTTTGATGGCGTCATGGTGCAAATTCTGCGAAACGAAGAAACCCATCTCGTCCATAGCAATGCCTCTATAACCCTCTCGTGAGCTCAATCAGATTTTGCATTTTGAGCGCACTTACAATAACAAGGTGAAGGCAGACTGGGAGACACCCAGACAACCATACAAGGTCTGATAGAACGAGTTCGGACGAGTGAAAGTACTGTCGATGAAATAAGCAAGCCATTTGCGCGCACGAGGAGAAGACTTACTTCGCCTGCCACCACACGAGGGTATACGAATTCAAAATCTGACTTCCCTGCATGAGAATCATAAAGATCATGATAAACGGCAGCGTTATGAATGCTTTTCCGGCCTTCATATAGGCGGAGTACACTGAATGAATACGAAAGTCAACGAGAGCACCAATTGCGTAGCAGGATGTAGCTCACCTTTCCAACTAACAGATCCGGTCGACCTCTTCTCAGCAACGATAAGACGCCCCTCCAACTTGCCCGTCCCCGCGCCCACCCGCTGCTTCGACTCCGACTTGATCTTCTCCTCGTCGATCATGACCTGCTGCTTCTTCGCGCCGTCCACCGCCACCGCCGCCTCCGCCGCCTCGTCCTCCTCCTCGCGCTTCTCCTGCCCGCCGAACTGCGCCATGAGCCGCGCGAACGTGTCGTTCTCGGCCACGAGTGCCTCGTACTTGCCCTGCGCGGCGATGTGCCCGTTCTCGAGGGTGTAGACGTAGTCGCATTGGGAGAGGAAGTGCAGCGCGTGCGTGACGAGGATGACGGTCTTGCCGTTGGCGCGCAGGGCGCCGAGGATGGCGTCGGTGAATAGGGCTTTGCCGACATGTGCGTCGACTGAACGAGACCGTCAGCTAGGTCGTGGGTTTACTTGAACGCTAGAACTGACCTGCAGACAACGGATCATCAAAAAGTACAACATCAGCATCGAAGTACAATGCTCGCGCAATGTTCACCTATGAGTATGATACTATGAGTCAAGACCAGAAACTGAAGGATGTAGGAACCAGCTTACACGTTGCTTCTGTCCACCACTTAAGTTGATACCCTTCTCTCCGATCTGATGTTATACAATAAGTAAAGTTCGATCACCCAAAACCGAGGTACTTGCCTCAGTAAGATCGCCGTCGGCAAGTACTTGAAGATCCGGAAGGAGCGACGCGTTCTCCACGGCCTTCCAATACTGATAAAGGCCTGTCAAAAACATCCTTGTCAGAAAAGAGCTTAGGACGTACCCTATCTTCGTCAAACGGCAGCCCAAAAGTAATATTTTCACGCTGCATATTCCGTGGATATCAGCGATGCAAAATGGTTCAAACCACTGCATCACTCACCAAGGTAGCATTCTGGATCCACGCGGTCTGCGCACAATACGCCACGCGACCCCCAAACGAAACGTGTCCCGAAACTCGTCGCATCTCGCCAACCAGGCCATTCAGCAAACTCGACTGTAGGTCACGATCTCATTCATTAGTTTCTGAGGCAGCCTCGTTCAATAACGTAAGGCTGCACTCACCTTCCCACTGCCAACAGCCCCAACCACAGCAACCAACGACCCCCTCGGCACGCGCATCGTGACGTCCCTGATCTGGAACGGCGGCGAGTCGTCCACATTTTCCTGTTTCCCCGCTCCAGTTGTAGGTGTGACGGCGGGGCCCTTGCCCTTCTTCTTCCTTGCCTGCGCCTCCTTCGCCTCCTTCGCCGCGAGACTCTCCTCCCACTCGAACGTCGCGTCGCGCACGTCGAGCGCCAGTTCTTGCGCGGGGTCGATCTTCAGGGGGGTTTCGTCCATGAGCGGGGCTTTGAAGATTTCTTTGAGGCTGTGTGGTGGGGGAACATGTCTTAAGTTTTTGGGAAAGGTGCACACAAAGATGCTGGGGACGTACCGCACGAGGGCGTTCTGTGCGTCGGTCGTGGCGGACAGCGCACGCGGCATGAACATCAACGGTTGTCTCAGCAGCTAGACGGCGATGAACACGCGTGTTAGAAACTCCCGGCACTAGATATGATGCATAATGCATAATGCACGATGGGTACGCCTCACCTGGAACAGCGAGAACGACGAGAATATGATGGCCACGTTGAAGTCGTGCGACGTGGACGTGTACGTCACGAACGATAGCGTAGCAGCCAGGACGGGAATCGTGAACGCGAAGGCGATGCTGGTCACGTATACAGCGCGTCAACTAGCCTGAACCACGAATACGATGAGCAGAGCTTAGCTTACTTGGCGGAACGCGAGAACTGGATCGTGCGTATGCCGGACAGCTCATTCTTGCGGGTCTCGAAGATCTCTACAGTGGACAGTGGGAAGTGGGCGGCTCAGCAAGATGGGCGAGGTGCGGTGAGAGGGGGGACCTACGGTTGAGGAAGGGTATTTCGTAGCAGAAGTATTTCACCACACGCATCGCCCCTACACACAGAACGATCCAAAAGTCAACATACGCGACACAGCAAGTGACGTCGTGCGTCGTGCGTCGTCGACATACCGAGCACCTCGAGGATGATCCTCGCCCGCTGGTCGGTCCACACGTTCGACCGCTTGCGCACCTTGAACTGCACGGCCATGAGACGTTCTTGCAAGGGGACCATGAGGATGAACAGGGAGAAGCCGGCGAGTGCGGACGGTCCGAGCTGGTGCATAAGTTATTGTTATCAGTTGCTGTATACTAGATACTGCACGGGTCAATGATGTGTGTACTTACTTGCACGAGGAGGATGATTAGGCAGACGGTGACTTGTATAGGCGCGGTCCATGCTGTGCGAGCGAACAGTTCAGAACTGATTGTCAGTGATAAACGTACATATAACATGGACTTACCAGCATGCTTCAAAGTAATAATTCGTACGATTAGAAATCACGGAAAGTCACACAGTGAACGTTTTGCACTTACAAACCACTGCGCACAGGCATCCACCCTGCTCACCTACATATAGCATGTTACTACCACGGTACCGATATACGTGTAAGAACGTGCGCTCACATCAGTCGATATATGGTTCACCAACGCCGAGTTTGGGAATCTCGTTCTCGCCTTGCCAGTGAGGTTCACACCACGCTTATAAATAGAGGAAATCAACGCGGCGCGAGCGAGCAGTCCGGTGGTCATGGACCGCCAGAAGAACTGGTGCTGAGACACGCTTGCGGAGACCGTGATGAGGAACAGCCCGATGGCCATACCGACGCCCCGTCCGATGTTTGGTGCTTTCTCGCCGCTCTGTATGGCGGCGTAGTGTTCTTTACTGAAATTAATGATTGCCTATGCGGAACTATCAGAACTGTTAAAGACAGAACACAACTCAATACACGGTACCTTGACTAGAAGCGGACCCATAAGCTGGGCAGTGTCTCCAAATACCTGCGCAGCTCATCAGCAAACCACGCAAATATACACGACTACGACAAACCCCCACCTTGAAGACACCCCCAAGCCAGAACGACCGCCCAATCGTATCATTCAGCGCCCACGCGAGACTCGCCTCCCGCACCCCATCCTTCTCGCGCCACCGCGTCTCCAATTCCTTTCTGCGCTCCCTGTACCCATACCCACTCCACCCCTTCCCCTTCCCCTTTTTGACAGCCTGAAAACACCACTTCGCGCGCTGCGTGAGACTGGGCTTGATCTCGCCGCGGGCCAAGCGGGCGTTCCAGTCCTGGGCGGCGGCGACGCGGCGGGCCCACGCGGCGTCGAGCTTGTCGCCGAGCACGCCGGCCTCGCGGGAGGGGTCCATCGCCCAGAGGTCGGTGGCTTGGAGCGTGCGTTGGTAGCCGAGCGTCTGCGGTGGCAATGAGGTGAGATTAGGGTTAGTGAATTCGGACGGTATGTGGCACACTGGCACTGGGACGGAGCGCGTACCATCATGGGTGTGATCCATGTGTAGGTGAGCATGGATAGGATTGACGCAGTCGCGAGGGGGATAGTCTGATGGGCCAAGCCGAAGCCGAATGAATGAATGAATATTGTGAAAAGCGTTATCTTAGTGGAGGCTTACCGTGGCATCTCCGAGGGACGCAGGCGGAGGTGGGGGAGGATCCTTGGGTAACCTGCCGAAAAACCAACGGTGAGACCGATGCAATAGTACCTGGAAAGCGAACCTACCACTGCTGCCACCAATGCCTGCGAACCCTGACATGCTCCTGGCCCTGGTCAAGGACGAGCCTGGGGTCATCGCGTCCCTTGACGAGCGTTGGCGCTTCCTGGACCTCTTTAGTTTCTACGGACTCGGAGTCCTTTTCGCCGTTCTCGACGTCCTTTTCGCTTGGCATGGTGGTGATATTCGAACCGTGGTGGTATATATCGCGAGAGAGGCGTGATTAGGGAGGACGGGGAGAGAGGAGCATGTGGCTGTCGAAAGTTGTGTATATACCCTGGAGGTATAGATAGCAATTTAGTCGGCATCTTCACGGCTGGTTCTGTAAAGATGGGATTAGTCATAGGACATACATGTCCGGCGCGTGCACATTGCATCGAACAACCGAGTCATGATAATAATTGTCGGGAAGGAACCGCAAAGGACGGGTTGGTTACAGCCTGAACATGAAGAGGTGGTCGTGTTTTAGGTGGCGTAGAGGCTTCATGCCAAGGCGATATTGCACGAAATAATGGCGAGAAGTGAGTTTTGATGTAGTCCTGCAATTAGGTTTGTCCCGATCTTGTAATCCAGGCTGTTGATCCCGATGTCAACACGGTCGACTGTGCTTCACGCTTGTCCCTGCTTGTCCTCGTCTACTCACCTCTGTCTCATTCTTTGTCTCCGCCATGGCACGGCCGTATGTCCTGTGGACGCAGCCCCAGATATGTCGAGCATCAGATATATTTCCCACTGTATCGCATGGTCTTGATTGTAGTGCAACCGTTCCTTGCTCCGCGCCAAGGGCGATCACCGTTTAAGCGCGTGCAATGCAGTGGGCGGTGCCACTGCTGTCGCTTTGCATCTAGCGAGAATAAAGGCAGGTACAGAGCTCTTGATCCCTGTCACCTTCTTTCTCACTACCTGCATCTTCCACCTCCAGATTTGCTAGCAAACCGCGATGAGCACAACAGAGCTCGGGACGCTGGTCGTGGTTGTCCTGAAGGCCAGGAACCTCATCGACAAGCACTCGTTCTACAAGCAAGATGTTTATACCAAGGTTACTCTTCACGATAACACCCAGCAGACACGAGTAGACATCAAGGGGGGTCAACATCCAGAGTGGGACGATGAGCTGCGTTTCCCAGTTCTCGAGTCGAAGAAGAAAAGGGCAAAGATACTGGAAATCGTCTGTTGGTCGAAGGAGCCAAGAGTCGATGAGATCATTGGGAAAGGCGAGCTGGACATCACCGAGACGTTGAAGACAGGAGAGTTTGACGGTACGCATTCAATCATCATGCGATCGACCAGTTCATTCATGAATCAATACAGATTGGATTCCACTGACGACAACGACAGGGACTCAGAGAGGGGAGGTGTATCTCGAGATGACTTTCTACGCCGCTGGACCCCCTCCGGCTCTTACTAGGCGACCATCAAAGTTAAACCCTGCTACTAGGCTTTCGAGACCTTCACAGGCCGCCCAACAGTACCACCATCCAGGGCTGCAATCAGTGCTATCCTCCACAAACGGATCTCATCTTACACCCCCACTCGAGTTACAACCCGGGCGCATCTCGCCAAGACCGGAGTCGCCACTTCCCCCACTACCTGAAGAAAGCGGGCCTGCGCCAGTGGATGTGCCAAGTATTCTCCGGCCGGGTGCTGGACGAGTTCCTGGGCGGTATTCGCCACAACCTCCTGATCAAAGGAGGCAGTCTACCTCGCGCGATCCCTCTCCAAGGCCGCCACATTCACGCGATCCTTCTCCACGTCCGTCATACGAAGCCCACACGTCCACATCTGTGCCCGCACCACACGCCCAGCCTTCCTTGGATTTCACACCTGAAATCTTGCGCGCAGGGCCGTCGCGCGCGTATCAGCCAGTTGTTAGTAGAACAACATCGCAGGCAGCAGAGTATGTAGTGGCGAGCTTGCCGTCTGCCGCTGTTCCTACGAGAGGACACACGCCGATCTCATCGCCGGAACCTGCACCGTACCAGATTACTTTCAGCCCCGCGCCACAGCCCCAGCAACAGCTGCATCAACACCCACAGAATCCTGTTCCCATCCCTGTCTCTGCACCGCCGGCGAACCCACCCCCTCCTGCCCCCACACCGTCGTACTCTGTGTCTTCATGGCAGCAGCAGTCCCCGGCAGTGTCGCAGACTCAGCCGCCGTCACGGGCGAGCACGTACGTCGTGGACACCGCCCCGCCCGCGTCACTCCCCGGTTTCGCGTTCCCCACCCCACAAGTACCGGCGCCTGCGTACAATCAGCCCGTCCATAGCCAGTCCGTTCACCAGTCGCCTGCGAACAGCCCGCCTGCCCATACCCAGTCCCTCTACACCCAGCCGCCCGTGCACATTCCACCCGCACACGCCCAATCCCTCTATAACCAACCTGTCCAGAACCCGCCCGTGCACTACGCGCCATACCCGCCTAGCCAGCCCACGTACTACCCGTACCAGCCGACGCCGCACGCACGGCCATACCCGTACAATTACCCCCCGCCCCCACGCGATCCCGACCTTGACGCACCGGAACTCACGAAGAAGGAGCGGTATATGAAGCCGTTACCACTCCCTGACGAGCCGGAGGGCGGAAGGGCGTCGCCTCCCACCGCTCACGCCGCGTCTGCTTCGCACCAGCACCAGCACCAAGATCAACACGTGCGTTCGCCGTCGCGTGACGAGCTAGCGGCGCAGGCGATTGAGCGCGAGCGCGAGCTTGAGAAGGAGCGGCAGCGAAAGGCTCAGGAGCAGGAGGAGATCGATAGAGAGATCGCGATGCGGCTGGACATGGAATTGAACCTAGCGGAGGTAGATCCAGACGAACGTGGAAATGCTGAGGGTCCTACCGGGCAGACTACTGCGCCAGCTCAGGCTGATATGCCAGGCAGCTGGTACCGACATCGCGTCGAGGTTTGATCATAATGCATCATGTGTCAGAAATGGATTATTTATTAGTATTACACTTCTTTATGATACTATTTCTATATGTACAGACGGCTGTAATACACAATTGATGCGTAGTATTGATATCCAGATCATAGTCAAGCTTCTAGTTTGACTGCAGGGAGAAGAGGAGATGACGCGTTTGGTGGGGTGTCGGCCTTTTGCTTTGCTGTGAAGGACATCGTAGCATTAGTATTATTGGCCGAAGTCCAGGTGAAACCTAAGCCGCGCCACGCCGTAAGTATTGGATACTTTGAGATGATTATATCTTACCAGGCATCTCAAATTTGTCCCACGAGAAATTGGTCTCATCCTGAACAGACTGGATAAGCTCCTCGAACGGCAGGGGCTGTGTCTCTGGGCCGTTCAACGGTAGCTCGGAGCGAGGTGCTGTGTTCTGCGTGACATGAAAGCCACCTGTGGCTGACGACGGAGTCATTTCGGGCTTGACGGACTGGCGTGCTTTTTTCTGCGGCGGTTCCGGCTGCCACGAGATATCGGGATTGTTGAGCTTTTGTACCATGTACGATTTCGACTCAGACTCAGGATGCGGGCGGTTCAGTACGGGACTGGACAACAACCCTTGCAGGAGGCGGGAGTATACTTTGGGATTGTGACGGTCATCGATAGCGACTTCGGGAGACCCTAAAAGGCCGACGATTTCTTGCACCTGGCTGCGGAAATCGGCGCGCTGTTCGGGTGAGATGTAGTTGTCATATCGGGGATGGAGCAGCTGTGGCGAGGAGTGAGAGACTGTGCAAATTTGATGAAGCAGAAACGTTACCTTGATCAAGAAAATACAGGTCAAGGTGATGTAAAAGCTCTGTTCCTCCGGCCCATGACGAAGATAGACTCCTGTACAAGAGCAATCAGTTTTAAAGAGGGTGATTCGGTAGGGCTACTTAAAAGCGTACTTTGATCAGGAACAGCAATATCATCAAGAACTGCTCTGAGAACGTCTCTCGCTGCACGCACACAATATGAAGAGGTTTGAAATCAGGAGAGTTGATTTGATCTGTTTGCGACTCACCCGCCACAACAAGGGCATATTCTGCGCCACAGGAACTTTACCAAACGTGGTCCGGAATCCGAACACGGACTGGAAGCCGGACATGAGCACGCTCATCCTCGCGGAACTGAATGCTAACCGCAGTAGGCCGGTTCGGAAGATGCTCTGCATGTTGTTTGGGTTGGTGTGCTGGCGGATCCGAGTAATCCAGGTCTCCCACAGACGTGCAAGCTCGTCGTCCGCCTCAGAAGCCAGCGCAGCAATGTCCAGGTTCTAATGACCGACCGGTCAGCGAACATCTTTCGTCGAATTATGAGGGACACCTACCATGTTTAGAGCCGTGGGTTGCTTCGGGTCGCTGTAGATCGTCGTACGGAAGCGTGCGAGCACCGTGAGTCCTGCGCTGTGCCCCGCGAGATGAATGTCAAAGTCCTTCATGTTATACGGTGAGCTGTTCCACCAATGGTCAAGCGGGTCCGCCACGTTGTCCTTGCAGATCGTAGCAGGTCTGCCGTACTGCGAGCACGTAGAGTGATAAAGATTGAAGCAGTTGAGCCACGCGCGCGTGCGGTTCAGTAACTTGCGCGCATGCTGCTCATCGCGTGGCCTGACAGTGTTGGGGTGGTGCAGGTTTAGATCCATCGCCATCCTGCATGAAACGATCAGATGTATCAGTGGCCAATTTCTGAGTCAGTGTATAAACGGACCGTATAGCTATACTAAGATAGATCCAGCTACTGTTGTCCTGCGTGCGCGCAGGAACTGGGTAGAGAGAGAGAAGGATATATGCGTGCACCGCCTCGACACTTTCGGGTCCCTCAATCAGGGAGGACCCTGCTGCCAGCTGAGCGTGATGCATTGCTTGCTGATACAAGTCCGGTCTTGCTGTGTAAAATCGAGATGCAATAGCGCAGACTACACGAGACGTCAACGGTGGTTTCACGCTAACATATCACAACTACTCACTGACTGTAAACAGGAAGGGGCTGCGCCAGTAGGTATTTTGTGCAGTGTATAGTGCAGGGTCCAGCAGGCTGACAGAGAGATTCATGTATTCCCAGTATCTGCGAGATAATCAGTCTTATATGTCAAAATGGAGACGACGAAACCCACATGCTGAACAATTTGTCCACTTCTGCGGGTGAGATCAGACCATTGCTAAGAATGTGGGGCGGCTGATAGTCCTCGCTAATGGGGGGACTCTCCACGGAAGGACCTGTAATCGCAGTCAATGATAGCAAACACGGAAAGATAGAATGATCGCCTCACCTATATCTTCCTCCTCATCCCGGTTCTTGACACTGTACTTGTTGCGTTCGTCGTCTGAGAACATCTTTCGCGTTGGCCCGTTGATGTACCCACCAAACGCCTCAATCGACGCGCGCGCCTTCGCGAGCCAGTCTTTCACGCCTGTTTTCGTCTTGTTCGCCTTTGCGAAGTGCATAATTTCGGGCGACATGGCGCGTGAGGAGACGAGCGTGACGGATTCGGTCGTTACAGAGACAGTTGGGGAGGGCACGCAGAATCGCGTGGAGGACTGGGACTGCGCCTCCGAAGCCTTCTTATTCGCTTCTTCGAGCTCGGCCACGAGTCGCGTGATCTGCTCGGCCTGTTCTCGGATTTGTGCGAGGAGGTGTTCACGCTTCCTGTGAAAGATGAATTATGAGTGTCTGAAGGCCGGTGAGATAGAGGGCACATACGGTGGAGCCCTTCGTTTCTTTCTTCTAGGTATCACACACTCATGTCCACCATTCAAACATCGCCTGCAAATATCGGGATCCGTTTTGTACTCGCATTTGACCTGGATCAGATGAGTCGCAGATAAGAAAGAGAAATGAAGATAAGGAGCATTGCAGGATACAAACCTTCAACCCCTTGCATCGAGCACACGCGCCTTGACTACGGAGACAAAATCTTGTAGGACATGGGCAAGACCAATACAATGGACTTACATCTTTGGTTTGGCCGTCTCTCCTCTAGGCTCAAGAGCTTCTTCAGAATTTGCGTCTTCTTCGCTATCAGAATCGATTACTTCATCTGCACGCAATATATCCTGCGGCGACACCCTGAAGCCACCAGGAGAAAAGGTGAACGCGGCCCGCTGCTGCCCCTGCCCATCCATATTCAATTGCCCCGGCGAGAAGGAGGAATTCAACTGCAGGAGGTGAGGGAGCGGGAGAGTAGTAACGGTGTGGGTGGACATATCCTGCTCAAAGGACGGGTTGAACGTTGCCGACGAAGACGCGCCCCGCAGCTGTATCGTTGTACTCCGCGGTTTGCTGGAGGATGTCGAGTTCATGTGCCCCCCTGGGCTGGTGTATAGCGCAGGGTCGAGCGAATACCCTTGCTCGAGCTGAGGAAGGACATGATATTGGCCGCTCAATGTTGAACTCAGCACAGGGCGCTGATCCTCAGCTGCTTCTTTTTCGCGGTGTAACTGAGAAGCGTCACGAAGTGTTGCAACTAAAGAAAGTGTAAGACGTAGTGTTTGAGGGCACGCTCAGGTATTTATATTACCAACCTCCATCTTCCACATCTATTTCTGGTTGAGCTCGCTTCAATAATCCAGATAGGTCGCTCAGACAGCTGGGATGATATTCCTGTGTGGCCAGCTATAACTTAGATCACTGACAGATATTGGGTCCGCACGTACGAAATTTTCCGAAGTTGTATAGAGATGATTATGGCCGATGATTGCAATGTCTGCATCGGAGTGCTACAAAGAGTGACCATAAGTTTATACGGTGGTCGAACATAAGCAACTGACCTCCAACAAATGATCCAAGAAGGGATCTAGTGGCGAGCGTGCCTGGAAGCATGAATCGTTCAGACAGTACACCCGGAGTAACACGCACACCGTACCTCGATTGCAGACGGGATCGACTCCAGTTCGATGCTGGACTCGCTTTCCGTATCAACGATAATGGCATCGCTGTCAGGACCATTGCTATCCGGATCAGGCAGATAGTGGGGTCCAGCTGCAGCCTTGTAGACTTTTGAAGGAAGCGGTGAGCGATACTTAACCTTGTAATATTCTATAAAGATGGCCTGGTTGTTCTCCTCTTCAACAGGAGACAAGGTCGTCGGCTGGGAATCATGAAGATCAGCATCTGGATGATGATGCAACCCCATTGACGAGGCCGGTTGTTGCATATTCGCAGGGCCTGAACGGTGTTGAACGCTCATCTGCTTGCTGTTCGTTATCAGAAGATCACATCCAACGGTTGTGAAAGGTCCAAATTGCCCCTGGATATAGCAATCATGAACCTAGTCCTCATTCATAAAAGCTGCAACCGTCCATTCCGATGTTTTTATCCATCCGTGGACACAGATGACTTCGTCAGGACGACATCTGACTTCACGTTGCTTGAGGAACGCGAGCCACGTCCGATGATTTTCAGCGATGTAGCGTTCAAGACCCTTGGAACGAAAGATGGTTTCCCTTACCGCTGGGCGGTTCAGGGCCAGCAAGGCACCGCGCTCCTTTGAACATTCGAATCGATAGGATACACCGACCTGAGCAACAGCGGGTAGATCCCTATGATATATCCCTATAGTCGAGACATGATCAAAGAGGAATTGGTAACTCACCCAGTTATCTGAGGATTAACTTTGAGTGTCTTCACGCTATGGCTGCCAAGTGGGCCAGGACCGAGATAATTGGGCCTTCGCTGTCTGGCATATTCTTTTATATCGAAAGGAATAAAATTTTCGGGTACACCAAGGAGCGAGTTCCATGGATGATCGGCTGCTACCGTGATATTGAAAAGACGATGAAATTGACCCCTCTCGATGATGCCAACGTCGCCAATTTGTGTCTCGCCTGCATGGGATGGTTCGGGAAACCAAAGGGGATGCCCATGGAAAAGTGAGCTGAGCTGTTCGGCGTACACTTCTGCTGCTTCGCCCATGATAGATTGTTAGTCTCAATCGCTTCAGGCGTTCGGTCCTTATATATGGCCAACGAGACACTAGATGATAGACATCCGTCGACAGGATGCCCAGCCACAGTCTTCCATCGGACGTGCAAGGACATCGCCACAGGTCATACCAGAGGCTATATATCCTTTATCTCCTACAAGCGCAGCAAAGTCTGATGCGGGACTTTTCCAGAGAATTTTCGTGCGGTCAAGAGAACAGCATCTGTTCACATAGACAGAGCAAGACTCCACATCTGGTGTCAAGTGCCAATACAACGGTGACCCTTCAGTGCGGAGCATGTCTAGGATTGCTGGATTGCTGTACAGGCGTGAATGATGTGGTACAGCCTCAGACTGGATAGACGTAACTGGTTTTCTTTTGGTAGTTGTTCTATAATTCTACCGCGCTAAAAAATGTCAGTGTCAATGGGCTACAGAAAACGACAGTGCATACTTGATACACACCCTACTTATTCTAGCGCTTTCACCGTCAATGTTGGGCCAAGTCCGATGGGGATGCCATGACTTTATGCGTAGAACGAGCTTAAACGTAAAGAAATGCCAGTCTCATCGGGAAATATAAAGACTATAGATGCGAACTCGTAATTTCGAGCGGGTTGGCATTGCGTAGGTATTAGGAACTAGTACGGCTGGTGATGATGAAAGGGCACTCGAGCTCAAGAATTGCATTTGAGCGCGTGTGCAGGTTCAATAGTTCGGCAAACGCCGATGCGTCCGAGCACTCCCGCTCGACCAGAACGTTGTACGTTATAATTCGTCGGTACTTCCATCTGGCTATGTTTCGCGCACGATTGGTATGTGATTGCTCTTCATAACGATGAGTTAATATCATTGAATTGAGCTTTGTAAGCCTAGAAGGACTCTGTTTGCTGCTACAGCTGTGGCAGCTGTTGCTGTACAGGATGGCAAGAACAAGGTATGTTAAGCATGAAGCATCTCTATGTCTCTGTCTAATCCTCATCGTTTAACTTAAGCTTTCAATATACCCCGTACCTGAGCCCGAGATCGTTCTCCAGGATGCGCCCTCGGAGCTTGAACGACAAATAGGCACAATTCGTCGCTCGGCAACCTCGACGTACCTAGATGCGCATGCTCGCGTGCAGGAGGTTGTCTCGCGATGGATTGGGGTCGAACAGTCGGTGGAACGTAGGTCTTGTTTCCTGCGCTTTGGGCGCATTAGGTTGACATCTATCACTCAGGCCGGCTTAAATCCCTTCTTGCGCCTGAAGAGCAGCTCACCCCTGCCTTGCTCTATATTGGTGTCGCCACGCTCACAGGTTCCGTACTTGCACGCGGACGATCACTTCCCCTTCGACTCCTCCTACCTCCTACCCTTCTCGTCGCCTCTTCTTATCACTTCCTACCCAAGACTTCAACCAATGTCTCGGACTACCTTGGATCCTTAGAGGATCACTACTTCCCGACGCTTGCAGAGAAGCATGACATTGCGAACGCGCATACGGCGATGACGTGGGAGCGTGTGAAGGAGGCTACAGCGGGTGGTAGGGCAGGCCTTGAGCGCAGCCTAGGTTCTGTCATCGAGCAGATCCAGGCGGTGACGGGATTAAAGCTCAGAGAGGCACTGGACGGGGCGCGTGTTCAGGCGAGCGATGCCACGCGTGCTGCTCGCCAAAAAGCTACGCAAGCTGTCTACGACGCGGAAAAGAAGGTCGCACAAGTGGCACAAACCGTTGAGCACAAAGTACAGGAGGTGACGGCCCCAGCTACCCACGTGAAGGACCAGGCGGCGGCGGAAGCCAAAGTTGAAGATGTGGTAGCGGATACGCCGGAGGCGTTAGTTGTAGAGACAAAGGAGGTTGAGGTTAAGCGTCTTGTATAGGGCGGTCGTCCTCCTCGTTGTCGTCAGATACACCGCTTGTTCTCTGTACAGCTTGTCACATCAGTTCTGGAATGATGCACACGGTGGACTTTTCTTTCTCTTCTTTTTGTTCCGAACAACACAACGCGACATTGGCTCTCAGTGGCCCCTCGGTTGTAGAACCGTGGACCGTGATTCATACTCAAGTAGCGGTGACACTGAGCCTCATG
The DNA here is from genome assembly GCA_011032875.1 of Phlebia tremellosa. NCBI lineage: Eukaryota > Fungi > Basidiomycota > Agaricomycetes > Polyporales > Meruliaceae > Phlebia > Phlebia tremellosa. The sequence goes on along the minus strand of JAAIFI010000116.1, from coordinate 14,108 downwards.
GGGGCCATGCTTATGAGCCTGCAGGTAAAGGGCCACTTACAATACTGAACATCCCATTATTCTCGTAATTATGTCTTTGTTGTTCTCGATGACCATTGTCCTCGGCGCCTTGCTTTCAGCTCATTCATCGGCCACGGAGGCGCAGCTATATATGTGTGCGGGACGTGGAACACAGCCCAAACCAACACACAACAGCCTACTCCCCGTATCATTTCTTCGTCCTTCCGAGACTCTTGCCTACTTTATCCACAATGTCTACCCCCCTGCTCTCGCACAACAACGACTCTTCGACTTCGTCCTTGAAGCTCCAAAGCACGCAAGAATTCATCCAATTCCTACAAGAAGTGCAGGTACCTTCTTCCTCCACAATGCAACGATGGCAGACCGCAGGCTCGGTGACTGTGCCTATGGATTGGCAAACATTCTGCGACATCAAGAAGCTGCTTAACGAAGAGTGTGGATACGCGTACCGCAAGGGCACGTTGACGCTAGAACCGCCGCGGGAGCGCTTTTCTGCGCAACAAAGCGTTTCTTCCGCTTGGAGCCTCAAAGCAAGCATCCTGGCGCACCTCGTCGAGCAGCTAAGTCCCTACTCGAAGAACGGGACATCCTCGGGGCTGGGCATCGTTGTTCACCAGAACGCCGGATACGCGCTCGCTGGCGGCAGCGTCTTCCGCACGGCGGATCTACACATCAGTGTCTCAGCGGCGCATAACTTAGACGTGCGTTACGATACGCTCAGCGCAACAGGTGCGAGCCTAGTAGTTGGTGTGGTGACGCAAGCAGACCAGCTGCCGGAGGCTGTTGAGGGTGTAGATGAGTGGTTCGCGGGGAACAGAGACGTAATGCAGGTACTTATGGTGTATTGCGATGCCGCGCGAGTTGCAAGGTGTCAAGCCCAGGGCAAGGCTCGTGGACAGCATACGGACAACGAGCAGGTTGGCGCCGTGTGGCGGTGGGGTCGGGACACGCGAGGCGGTAAGATCCTGCTCAAAGAGATTGTGAGTGTGTTCCATTGCTACTCTTTTGAAACATATCTAACCGGCGCACTATGCTCGCGATTCACAGAAAATCACCTATCATCACGGAGGATATACAGACATACCTGTCACACTCGTAGATTTTGCGCGAGAGTTGGGCGTGCCAGTACCCCGCGGCGAGCGACTTGTCGTGGTGTTCGACTGGAACCATGCGCTCAGTGCCGTCAACGTTGAACACAGACGAACGAAGGAGCACAGCCGGAAGGCTGGACTCTGATGACTAAATCCATACGTGATACCGGATGCACATGCCTATAATGACGGATGTACAGTAGTAACAGCTAAATATTACCTGCAGCAGATGCTGGCATCACCCGCAGATCCAAAAACACGGATGCTAAGGCTTGAACCACTCGACACGAGGACGCTATATGTGTCAATTAGTACAAGGCTTTGTCGTGGTTGATGCACGACGCACCGTACGCTCATCGCTTCTTCTTGGATTGCTTTTTACGTGCGGCTGTTTCCCGTCCGGGAACCTCACCAGCACCCAGACCCTCTCCTGCTCCACTCATCCATTCAATGTCCTCTCCATGACCACCAAGACCCTCGAACCGCTTGTTGAACCGACCCAGACGTCCAGTCATCTGGCCTTCCTCTTCGAGATCCGCCCTAAGCGTCATGAAACTCCAGAGCGGGTTGTTTGTGGTATCACGCGATAGGCGAATGGTAGACCGCGGTGAGGTGGTGATGTGCGTGTACGTCGACCCGTCTGCGCGTACGACTAGTTGTGGGAACTGTGGCACGAAAGGTTTCGGGAGAACACGCTGCCGGTGTTTCCAGACGTGCGTGCGTCCGTAGGGAGAGTTGGATACAAAGCGCACTTGGCCTAGGATATTTGGCGCATGCCTGAATGTTGTGAGAGGCGGAAGACTCGCTGTGGCAAGGCGCTGCATTACGATGGTGGCAGCACAAGACGAAGATCGAACGCGGCGGGATACGCCCAATTATGGCACAAGGCGTCGGGCTTACGTACATAATGACAAGCGCTGGTCTGTCTACATCCTGCAAGTATTATACTTGACTAGAACGATGTATACACGGCAAAATTGAGCAAAATATAGCCATAAAGTCAAACAAGAAAATAGTCCTATCAAACGACGCTCGGATCCGCCTCCATCTTCGCCTTCACCGCAGCTTGCAACTCACCAAACGTGCCGCTCTTGAGGCACATGTCACGAAATATTCCCCCTTCGTTGTTGATGAGATTCCATGGGGTGTCAAACTCGGCGAGTTCTCCTTTGTCAAGAACTATAAGCTTGTCGTAGTCTATGACCGTGCGCAGGCGATGTGCAACTAGAAAACAAACAAAGAATCAATCATGACTGTTACATAGCAAACCGCGCCGCAAACGAACCTGTAAGCAGCAACGAATCGCCAAATTCCTCTCGGATAGTTGTCTGTATTTTCGCATCAGTTGCGAAATCGATACTCGACGTCGCCTCATCCAAGATGATGATCGCACTCCGCCTGAGAAGCGCACGAGCCATGGCGATGAGTTGACGTTGGCCTTGAGAAAAGTTCGTCCCACCAGCTGAGACTTGCGTTTCAAGTGTGATAGGTGCTCTGCCGTCCGTCTCGGTAGTTGTGAGCGACACAGTCGATGATGCGATTGTCTCATCGTGATCGACATCGTGAATGGACGACGGCCGGGATGGCTCTCGGGACGTTTTTTGCGAGGTAAGCCGATGTTCCGCCAAAAGATGCACACGATACAGAACGTCCAGACATTCGCTATCCTCATGGTCACCTGTACGACGTCAAGTTGAACAAAAAGCAATCATACGAAGACATTTACGGGAGCCTCACCAAAGGGATCCAGATTATCTCGCAAGCTACCAGAGAAGAGCGTGGCGTCTTGGGGTATGAATGTCTAAAAAGACATGAGAATAAGCCTTCGATAAGAAGTCACAAACGGACTGACAATGCGAGACCGCAGATCCGTGATTCCTATGGTCGATATGTCTATTCCGTCAATCATGATGCGCCCTTCTGCCGGATCGACCTACGTATAGTATATGAACATCATGTCTGAGATGGCGGGGCTCATATGGAAAGGCTCACAAATCGCAGCATACTCATAGCCAGAGTCGACTTCCCGCTACCCGTCCGACCCAACAGGCCTACTCGCTCTCTCGCCTTGATGTGGAAGGTAACTCCACGTAAAACCGGCGGAAGTTCGGGCGCATACCTAATAACGAGGTTTTCCACCGATACTAGAGCGTCACTGTTCGAACTAGATGAAGAGGGCCAATATGCAGGGGGACGGTTGGCTTCAATGATAGCTGGTGGTTCTTGCGGAAGGTCGAGATATTCTACGACACGTTCGACCGAGCTAGAGGGGGTTCGGTAATCAACAACAACCTTCTTTCATGTTGTATATAGTGATATCACGTACTTGAGATCCAGTTCCAGTGCCGTCCAGAAGCGGCATGCCCAATAGACACTCATAGTGAAAGCCATGGCAGAAGTGATGCAAACAGCTGCCAACCCGGCATCGACATAACCGGACAAAGCGAAGAGCGTCGTGAAGAGGACGAAAAGTGCTCCAAGGGCGTCGAAGTGTAATAGAAGCCATCGGTTGGTCATCCAAACAGTGTACCACATCTATAATTGATCAGACCTACTGTCGACTATAATAGCAAAACGCACAACCTTTGTAGCGAGATCGACCCCAGCGTTGTGGTGGTCGAGAAAACGTTGCTCTGCAGAGAATGCGCGGACCGTGACAATACCTTCAAGGACTTCACCAAAGTTAGCGAAGATTGGGCTCCGATTATTTGACTCCATGCGCCGCAGATCACGCCCTGTGTTCATGTAGCCGATAGCGAGCGTTCGGTAGACATATCCGATGAGTATGGCGGGAAATATGAACCACGGAAAGATAGCACTGAGTCAAGGTATAAGACCACGTTAGCATTGTAACATCTGTCACCGGAGGGTCACTTGCATCACTGTGATCACTGACGCAGCGACCAGCGCTAGAGATGTATTGACTTGCTGTAGAGACCCAGCTAAAGAGGTATCGACAGTTTCTACGTCCTGCGACGACATCAAACACTGCACAGATGAAATCCAATATTTAGCGTACCTTGCTAAAACGATTGAGCATGCGACCTGGAACAAGCTTTTGGTTAACTCTCGCCATATGCAGAAAGGGAAGAACTGATAGTACCCTGAGGTGTCACATCATGCCACCGCATGGTTGCGCGAACGACACCGACAAGTAACTTCTCAAATAGGATTCTTGAGGCCCTAAGAGCGCCAGTATATTGTGTTATGATACCGGCGATGGCAACAACCACCCCACCAAAGGATATGAGTGCGTAGATTCCAATGTAGTAGAACGGATGATCTTGAGCTGGCGGCCAGTTGGTTGATTGAGTTATAGACACGGTATTGTAAGGTGGTGTTATCTCCGTATGAATGGCAGAATACGAATTGATTGGTGACAATTCGGGATCAGGCAGCAAGAACGACTGGAGCATGAGGACAGTGGTATTCGAGCCCTGCTCATATGCCTGTCCCCAAATCTGCGTATGCGACGTCAGCGCATCAGGAGACGTAATAAAACATAGTCACCTCATACCCTGATCCAGAATTTTTCAGAGACTCCCAGGAATTGATTGGTGACAATCAAGGCAATCAAGATAATCCATGTCCAATATGATCTGCGATACTCAATGAATAACCCAGAGCTCGTGATTGTAAATTAATGCGTACGAAGCCTTCAAATAGGTCTTGTAGATACTCCATTTCACGTTGCCTGTCTCGCGCCGCTCATCTTCAATGAGTTTCCTTGGTTTTTTCTTAGCCGCTGGCTTCGCGTTATCTGCCTCATCCAGAGGTTCGCTTGCTTTCTCAACTTGAATTTCAGCAACTCGCTGTTTCTCGTAAGTGTCGGCTGACTCGCCGGGAGTAATGTCGTCCAGAACGCCACGGGATTGGAGCTCCTTGACAGTGCCTTGCGTGTCGATCCGTCCGTCAAGCATACGGATCAAGTAGTATGTACCAGGCAATACGAGTTCGACATGATGCGTGACAAGAAGCTTGGGCTGAGTTAGTATATGCAACTGAAGAAAAACAACAACGACACATACAACAGTGCGGTGAGCAACGAGAGGTCCACATAAGAGTTTCTCGAAGAGGAACCGGGCCGTGTGACTATCCTATAAAACTAGTTTTACGGCTGGTGACACGCTCATATTCACAGACAACTTACTACTGCACTCAGAGGATCATCCAATAAGACATATTTTGTTGGCTGTCCCATCACTTAAGTCTTGGACCCGCATCGAACAATAGATTACCTACAGCATATATTGCACGAGCCAAAGCCACTCTGAGGGGATAATGAGCAATATAAATTGACGTAGAGACAATCGAACATACCGTGCTTTTTGACCTCCGGAAAGACTGACACCCCTGTGTTTCCGACCAGATCAGTCTCTTTGAATCATGAGATCAACAGGCTAATACTCGCCGTGCACCAATCTCGGTCGCATCCCCGTCTTCTAGCATGTCCAGATCTGGGGTCAGTGCGCAGCATTGGACAACATCTTGATAACGTTCTTCGTCTAACGGATATCCAAAGAGGATATTGTCCTTGATCGACTGATGTCGCAGCCATGGAGACTGAGCAGCGTACGATATGGTATGCTGCAGCCCGTACTCGTCCACCTTGGCAGAGTTCTTTGCCATGATGAGGCGTCCTTCTAGCCGCGTCATTTCGCCGAGCAATGCCATCTGATAGCTGTGAGGGATTGTTCAAGGACATGATCGTGTTCACGCACCAGTAACGCAGTCTTCCCGCTTGCCGTTGGTCCAGTTATGACAGTTAATTGCCCCTCAGGGAACATCACATTGATGTCAGTGAGCTCAAACCGCCGTTCCTCCTCTGCGATTGAGGCAGTATCGACCACAGTTATCGAGTCGTCTTCGCCGCTAGCAGTGCCAGTATGCTCGCTTCCATGTCCATTAGTGGTGGCCGCCTTTACTGGGGCTGGCGCCTTGTCCTTCCGTTCCTCAACTTCGTTCCACTTGAAGGTACCGTGCTCAATTCCAAGTCCTTCGACAATTTCGTCGGATGCTGAGAGCTTACCCCTCTTCAGGGTAGAAACTTGCTCGTCGACTTCATCTTCGTCTAAGTACGTGGAGATACGGTTAATCGCAACACCGGCCTTGCGTTGCTACATCAGCAACATGATCGTTAACAGCGGAGAACATCTCACCTGCAAGATTTGTACAATGAACGCAGGGATGACGTTGAGGGGCGCCCTGTAGCAGTGTTTAGATACTATACATCCTGTGATAACAGGCAGACGGAACTTACCGCATCATGCTGAATAGTGCGATGGCCTGTTACCCTGCAATCAGAGTCATCAAGATTTGGGACAGATACCACACTCACAGTGAAGGCCGTCCCAAGGGTCAACTGGTTGCCTTGCATGACATACACAAGGAACGATGTGAGAGAGACGAGGACTGGTGCACACGACCAGATAAACGAGAAGCAAACGTAATTGACGCGATCTGTCAACATAAGTGCGAGTCTCAGCTAATGTCGTATGAATCGGTGAGAAAGACCTACACTTGATCATCCACTGCATTTCGGCTTCGCGCGCGTCAAGCACACGCTGAATCCACCTGTCTTCCCAAGCGAAGAACTTGATGAACTTGACCTGTAACAAGTTATTCATGGGTGCTTAATCTGACGTCCCAGCCATACTGTGACAGGCGTATGCTCACCGCAGTGATCAGCTCGTTGAGCACACCCATGCGCTTGTCGCGTGCCGTGGAGAGTCCCTTCTGTATTCGCACCGAACGCTTGGCGACGAAGTTATTGAGTGGCCAGCCTATGATAAGAACGAAAAATCCGGCAAAAGCGGACCAACCAAGCAGCCTAAAGAGATTTCATATTCAGGCACCTGAGTGACGGCACATGTAAACTCACTGATACAGAAACACACTGGCGATGATGACCTCGAAAGGTGCTGTGGAGCGATTTCAGTGGTCTGATCATCGATGAGGAAATCTGAACCAACCGCCATAAAACATGTATATCATCGATAATACGCCTGACAGCTGTGATACAAGTTAAAGTAAGATACAGGCAAAAAGATAATTAAGCGTGCAACAGACCCGAACGGAATCACCAGCCATAAGGTTCACGATCTTTCCGACGTCTGCACCAGCTTTAGGGTCGTCGGCTTTGGGGTCGCTCATATCTACACATCAAATACCTGCCGGTCAGCAAAGATCCCATACCAACATTACAAAGCGCGAACAGAGACCCACCAGCCTTTGCATCCTTCTTCTTTGCTTTCTCTTTGTCCACAATTCCTGAAAGGTCCTTCCTTTTCAATGCTTTGTCGTATATCGCCACCATAAGCTCGCTGCGAACTCTCGTTGTCACGCGCCTGCCGAACCACAGGTGCTGTAAGTCGGCCTCCGCCTTGCACAACGTCGATAGAAAAGCCAAGAATGCGTAAATGTAGGCAGCGCTTATTTGTGTACGATCGGGTGATCCGAGCAAGTCGATAATGCGCTTAAGAAAGTATGGCCCGAGGTAGTTGAAGCCGACGCTCACGTAAGTGAGGGTGAAGTCAAGAATAATGTCGAGCGAGTTCGCGGCCCAAAGAGTGCGGAGGAGGGTATTACGCTTTGTCGCGCTAAATTTCATATACAGTGGGCGGGCTTGCATCGTAGGCGAGAGGTTCCACACGTCTGTCTCGTTAAGGGTGGTATATGTGCCGCGAGCGATGAGCGGATACACCCAGTGGAATGTGATCCATCCCCAAAGAGTCGTGTAATCTTCCGGCGTGACAGACTTACCCTGGACAGAAAATCAATCATAAAATCAATTGCAAGATCGTCACACGTACGATTTCGTCCTTGTTTACTCTCGGACCCGGGATGGCGAGCGGCATACTGAGCACCAGGGTCAAGAGGGCCACAAGTACGACCGGATTCGCGACCTGTGCGGCTATACTGACCGTCGAAGGAAGCGGAACCCGGGAGACTCCATGGTCATACAAGGCCCCGCCAAACATGAGAGTACCGGAGGTGAGATGGACGCAGTACAGAATGAACAGATCGTACGGCGGAGTGGGCGTAGGGCGGACCATGGGGCGGACCGAGGCATAGAGCCAGGTAGTTGCAAAGAGGAACGGGCGAAGGGCATCCCATGCAGTGCCGTCCAAAACGACGATATTGAAGGTAGCTACACCTAACCATGCCACAGTCTCTCCCGATGATAGAACTGACAGCAGAGCACTTCTCCAAAGCGGTACCGGAATCTCTGACTCTATGTGGGACGGGACCTCGCCAGCATCGAGGGCAAGTGCTTCTTCCAGTGGTAAGAAGTTCGTGAAAGGCCTTTTGAGAACGTCGACAGCTTTGCGAGCACTGCGTGGAACAGGAATTGACAGCAAGAGAAACAATAAGACAAACGCTGCAGGTGCGATTGCTGCCCATGATTCTCGCACGCACGACTGCGATAGGTCGAGCGGACTCGCTTCACAGAGTGCCATGACTGCAATCTACACCAGCACTATCTAGCGTATGTCAATGAAGCTCAGAGACGACACATAACTACATACCAATCACTGGTCTTACGACGAGATGAACGTCCAAGGCAAGCACGAAAGTAAATATAATCCTCATTTCACAGACGGGAGTATGTCGCCGGGAATCATGAATGGCGAGCGCGCTCTTTCTCAAGTTGTCATAGGGTAGTCACGTGATCGTGACTGGTACAAATATCCCCTGCCCTCCCCTGCCCTAGTGGCGTTACAGCTGTGCGGTCCGCTCGACGTTGCGAGTGACTGACTTTCCATCTTCCGTATTCTTAAGGAGATCTGGACGTAGCTGCCCATCGTACTTGTGCGCTCTCATCCACTTCTCCACAGTCATGCGGTTCGGGTTAATCCTACTGACCCACTCCATATCTCGCTTGACGATATCGTCCCGCCACAGAGCCCACCATCCTTGGAAGTTGTGTCTCCATGTCGTTGATCCATCGCCATAGGAACGCTCGTTTGCAACGGGGAGATCAGCATTGTTGAAGTTGTTGAACCAATCGTCGGGAGACTGGTCGAGGAAGACGGCTTTGTGACCTGTGACCTTGCGGAAAGTAGAGACGAGATAGTCCCACCCTACCATATCGCTTGCGATCTTGAGGTCCTGAGTTGAAGTCTCAGCCCGATGGTCGAAGGTGTACCGCGCAAAGTATCCCACGTCCTCCAGGGCATTCATGGGGACATGTCCGCTGCCCATAGGAGCCGCGAATACGAAAGTACCATCTGCTCGCTTGTTCAGAGGTCCAAACATGGCCTACATGTGACGAATGTGCTCATCAGTGAAATCCTCGATATGACCCTGCAGGATTAAACCGACGTACGTGAGTTAACATATCCATGTATGGCCCGGAGGTAACCACACTCCACGACATACCGTCGTCGCTGACATCCGAGGGCTGTGCTTGCATCCACTCAGCCACTCTGGCTTTCCCTGTACTCTATCCATCAACATCACCAGTTCAGACGAATGGATGCAACGGACTTACCATCATAGTGTTCGCAGCGATATTTCGTGTTATAATTTCCCAGCTGCCATGCTCGTGAGTGATTTGTCTGCGTACAGTATTACTGTTGACCCACCTTCAATGCGTAGTCCAGGTTGCTCCAAACATAGTGTCTGAGGGACTTGGTCTGCTTCGCGAGCTCGAAGATCCTTATGCCGAAGTAGATCTCTTTCTCCTCGCCAACCGTAAATCCATCGGTGTTGACCCAAGCACCATACGCCCCCTGAAGGGCGGAGACTACACTCTGTGTGTCGTCGAAGGCACCTGTTATGGGAGTCAGACACTACTAAGATGGCTAAGCGCGGTGTACAATCGATATTCACCTCGGACGCATTCCACGCCTCCGGCCGTAAGCTCCTGAGCACGTTTGCTTTGGGGATCGCGGGTCAGAGCCCTCACCGCATACGGTGACGGAGTGCCATCCGCTGCGGGTGCAAGGAGTGCGTTGATTACAGCGAGGCCTTGGGCGCCTGTAGCGCCGATGACAAGAATGAGTTTCTTCTGAGGAGACATTTCGTAGTAGTTGTGGAATGTAGATATCGGATATTTTGCTTGTATTACAGGTTAGTAGCGCAGACTATATAGCATCGTCCCCTCCATTCAATTTTGGAATAAGCCGATGCGGTCACCGGTACGTTTTCATCGCTGTAAGGATAGTCGGGCTCGGTTATAGTGTCTGAAGTTACGCCCGAGGTGCTGAATACACGTTGTAATAGTGGCTTCATTCACCCTGATCTAAATGCAAAGTCTGTACGGTGATGATGTTTGCAGCTCGGGAAGTCGACCTCGGACTTGACAACAATCGGTGACATTCCTCAGGCTGGTGACCTCTTTCAGGCTGCCGCGTGCGCAAAGTACTAATGACACCCTCGGGTTGAGGAAGAGAGACGAAGTTTCGTCACAGTATTTACTGACATGTACCAGTGTCTTTTTACGGACAAAGCATCACTAATACGTCGTGATAACTTACTATGAGCTATATATATCAAAACAGGCGTCGCAATGCATTAGACATGCGAGTCGATAGGGACACTGGCTGATCAGTGATACCTTCAGCTGGGATGCCATCGGACTGTTCGTCTTGGATGCTGCTCTCCTCAGTCTCACCCAGGTCGGCTTCGTTCTGTACGTCGCCGTCGTCCTCCAGATGTCCGTCGACGCATGGGTTGGCCCTGAGATCTACGGACACTCCCAGGATAACATCTATGTCGAAGGTCGAACACCCTATAGTGCTTGATAGATCTCTGAGAAGGTCAAAACAACGCTGTAGATCGCGTTCAGTGTCCTTCCCCGTCAAGAGTCCTGCATCTGAACTCCTGCGAAGCGTCCATAGTAGTCGAAGAACCGTCTTGCGTATGGGTGTAGAACAGAGGAACCATTCATAATAGTCATACTTGCGAGCATCGTATTTTCGTTTGTATTCGACCCGTTGAGGAAATGCTTCTATTTGCTGCTCCAGGATCTTGAGGAGATTGCAAAGCCATGGCAGGTCAACGTAACCACCACAATTTCTTTCGTTGGAGACTAGACTATTTTCTGCAGTCAAAAGCATGTTGCATAATAATGCTGCAAAATCGCCATCTGGGTATTGCTCGTTCGCGCACTCCGAATACCAGCCTGCGCCGCGAGCTGCAAGGCATCGCAGAGCAAAATCGGATATTATCACGAACATGTGGCGCCTTTCCTGGACTGCAACTGGGAAATCATCGGCACAGTCACATAATTGCGTCGCTAGTGATATGGCGTGGTTCATGACGTTATTGGGCGAGATATCAATTTTGGCTATGACTGTGATCAGCAGGTGCAAAACGTAAGGGGGTTTTGACGACGGACCTGACACTGTTCCGACAGAGGTAAACTTGACCTCACTCATCGTGCACAACGTCTCCAAGACCAGAGTCGCGATCCCACAGTGATAGGTGAAAGGGGCGTCCGCAAGATTGTTGTATATCTCAACGAGTGTATCCAACGTGTCTTGAACAAAATGGGGATCCTGATCGTCGAAAGGGATCATTATCGACTCGAGGTAATACAAGCGTAACAGGCACAGTAAAGAGACTGTCCTGGTCGCTTCTTCTTCGAATGGCTCCTCATCGAGAGACGATTCTGAGTGAAAACGGCTCGCAGCGTTCTGTTGGTACCACAGTGAAAGTTTCGAGGTCCAACCGCCGAGTTGAACCTGAACTTCTCGCAAAGCAAGACGGCGAAGCACCCAGGCAGCCTTCAATTTTTCCTCTGGACTAAGATACGCGGTCATGCTCTGAGATATCCACCGGATATGCAAATCCGTTTTGAGTGAATAAAATCCGACGGCTTGAATCAATCTGTCCGGGCTTTCTAACTTCCTATGGACTGCCGCAAGATCTCCAATACCGGTCGCATGTGATGCACCGAGGGGATGTTTGCGGAGAACATGTGTGGTGGCTGCATGGTACAATGCTGGATCTCTTGCTTCTCGGTCTCGTCCATCCTTGTGGTTGTTGGGATGAACCCGGGTCGTATGAAGGGAATGAACGCATTGTGAAATGATCCGGAGAGAAGGAATTTCCGAAGAACCGCATAGCATCCATGCGAGAGCTCGAGTGAGGATCTGAAGTGCAGAGATATCGAGGATGACATCCAGATTCCCCAGGTGCGGTCCCTTCGGGCCTGCAAGCACAGTCTGAGAGTCAATGATCTGCAAGTCCCTTTGCCTCCACTGACGAGGAACGGCACGAATGTTCAGATGGCGCCAAGTCCACCAATCGACAACGAAAAGCTTGCGCCAGTGTTGGAGTCGAACCCAAAGACGCCGTAAGTTTCGGTGCAGCCAACTACCAAGGACGACAAACGCCCAGCCAGTAGGTGTCTTATAAGGGCAGTGCCGAGAGAACGTTGGCAATACGGTGACAAGGATAGCCAGCCCCCAAAATACACCGATAGCAATCGTCACAATGATGGCGACCGTAGGCTCGAGTGTCCACAAGAACACAATCATGCCACCGAAGAAGAGGACAACTCCGATCTCGAGCAAAGCAGGGATAGCGGAGATGATTGCCGGTACCTTCCAGTCCCGCCATGCCTCGAAGCGTACTTGACGGATGAGCACGTTGTCGCGTGCGGGGGATATGACAGAATTCCACTGCAGATACTCGCGTATCCATTGCTTGACGAGTATACCGAACAGAGCGGCAGCGAGGCTGAATATGAGACTGAGGAACCAGAGAGCGTTGATAGCGATAGCGGATGTGGGTGCCTGAAAAGGCGTTGTAGAGCTGGGAGAGCTGGTAGCGTTCACGAACGGCTGGGAGACCTGGAAACTGCTGAGCTTTGTGGATATTTGGCACAGGAGTTCGACCGAGAGCTGCGAGTTGTCTGGTTGTAGGGATTGATATGATTCTACGACGAATGCAGTAAGGACCGCGGAGAACAAACCGGCCTGTGCAGCCATGAAGCTTTGCTTGTAGAAGTGTCAAAGATGGACTCACGAATACGAGGAGAGTGTCGATATCATTTGCAAAATCCGTCATCACCCCATCGTCATATTTCTTCATGTTATCCTCCACGGCTGCCCATCCCGTAAGCACGGGTGCTCCTGAGGAGTTCTTGGGGTTTCAGAAACCAAGTTGTGAGTAAACGCTGTGTAATATCCAGTATTCCCCATTACCTGCGCAGTCCCTTCTCTCCGATTTCTTAGTATGTCGAGAGGCATCTCGAAATCAACTCGTTGGAATGGTTCAAAGTAGATGTGCGCTGCAGCCTTACGTCCAAGCAACCTGAGGCTTAGAGACACGTAGAAGATAGAGGCCGCAAGAGACTTGTATCGCCTCCGAGAAGCTGTCCGGATTCTTATGACCACGGCCCGTGATTTGGCGTTTACATATAACAGTGTCATTTACGAGATATTGATGCAGAGTCCACCGCACGCTGTGTGCGGAACACTGAGAAGCATTCGGCAATAAATCAAGACTAAAGAGATCAGAACACTGCTGTAGCGGATGAGATAAATGAGAACCGCACCAGTTTCATATCGTTCAGAACTGAGTCGGGTTTCGTACATATGGAGAATGCATGCACCTTGGCCGAGAACCAGAGGGTCTCACTGATATGGTCCTCTTACTCCCTGTGCCTTATAAAATGCGGGCATACTCTTGTTGATTTTCTGACCAGCCCTCCCGTCTTTTGTTAAGGTTTGTGTTTCGCATCCCGTGTTGCTCACCCCAAGCTTAACCTTTCAGGTTCGCGTTCTCAATATTCGTGCACCCCTTCTCCCACTCTCTCCCTCGCTAGGTTGTGAGTGAGTTTGAAAGTTTTATGCCACGCTTGTTCAAGTTGAGATAAAGCAGGATGGTAAAGCAAGCGCTTGTTCACACGCGGCTACAATGCGGGCGCTTGGAACGCCGGCACGGACGTCATTCTGCAACATGAATTTTGTTTGTGCTGCCGAAAAAATTGGATGAATTGCTGGAGGACCCCCGAAAGCGCCGGTAGAACCTAGCCAAAAT